>JAAAQI020099775.1:0-16302 GCA_011800005.2 Stichodactyla mertensii | reverse complement strand
TTTTTACGTGTGCTGAGATACGACATTTCTCAGTGGTAGAAATCCTTGTAAAACACTATAGTTTATATAATAAAAAGAAATATCAGTCGTCTCGTTTCACCAAGCGTGATTTCGCACGAAGCCTCGCTCTCACATCATTTTCGAGAACTCGAAAGTGGCCCATTAAATGCGACATTTGAATCAGACGTCAAATTTAATGATTTCAGTCGATTTCAAAGGCAAAAGACCTAATCATTTTGGGTGTATTTGTTTACCTACTTCAGACCACGTGAGAATATAATTCTTTGTTTCTCGGCAGCGCTTGAGAATATACGTTAATATGGATAAACCTCAAACAAAGAATCATTCTCAAGGGAATGACACGTGGTCTGAAATGGGTAAATATTACGCCCAAGGTGATTAGGTCCATTAGATTCGACGCGGCAAAAGTTCGACGTCTGAATTGGGCCGAACAAAAACACTGTTTTTAAAAGTGAAACCCTTTTTTGCCAGTTAGTAACAGTCACGTGAATAAAAAGGCCCAAACAAGTTTATTTAATGAGGATCTTTTAATTGTCTGTCTGTCTTTTTGTCTGTTATTGGAAAAAAAATCATTTGCTCAGCTCTCTACTCTTTTCTCCATGTAGTCACGTGGTCCTGAACGTTGACAGAGGGGTAGACTGGGAATCAGCCTTGTCAAGATTTAATCAAAGCTACAAGGGTGACCTGGATGGCTTCTACTGCTCCAGGAGAGAACAGAAACACCAGCGCTTCTATCTTCTTGCCTTACAAAAAGAATCTTCAACTTATTTGTTTAATATTATAAGGTGAGAAAAGAGTCTATACTCTAACCATCTAAGATGATTATTTAAGTTGTATTTCAAAAAAGATTGTCGGTCGGCAATCTGAAATCTGAAATCTGAGCCAGACAACTCGCCAGCGCAGGTCATCGCTCAAAGGTGCTGTCGTATTTAGCTATTTACTGATTACAAACTACTAAAAGATAAAAGTTAGGTGGAAAATAGAGCTTAATTTAAAAATGAATTAACAGCTCGTGCGCCCAGTAGACGTAATCAGCTAACGCGTTGCTATGTACGTTTCGCAGACCCGATTCTTTTGGGAATAAGATTCTTTTTTTTTTTTTTTTTTTTTTTGTATTTGCATAGCACATGAAAACGCAATGGAACAAAAGCTCTTATTCCCAGAGGTTTTCAGTTGGGTCGAAACGTACATAGCAACGCGTTAGCCGATTGGGTCTAATCCTCTCGGTCTCAGATTTTAGAACTTCGACCGACAGCCTTTTTTTGACTGAAATAGGGGTATACCTAAATTCTGAGGAAAACTAAAACCGACTTAGAAAAAACACCAACTCCCCCACCCCTACAAATAAATACATAAATAAAAATAAAAATAAACAAATAAATAAATAGGCTCGTTATCCTACAGCTTTTCACGCGTTTTTCCAACATCCCGCGTGTTGATAAAGTACCATAAAGCATAAAAAAGCGTTTTTATAAAGCTTTTATAAAATAAAAAAATATGCTTCCACGGAAACCATGTTTCCATGCTCATATCACACCTCTATTATCCAATGAGAGCTCGCGTTGTATCGCATTTGTTAAAAAAAAGGAATTTATTGAGGAGAGGTAAAGTGGATACCACCTTTTTTATTTATTTGGCTGAGGGGTCTGACTAGATATATTATATTTTGAATTAATTTTTTCTTGTCATTAAAGATCTTTTTGTAAAAAATTGCTATGTGACGTATCACTTGTTCTAATCGAGACATTTTTTCCAGACCAAATACTGGCCAGTCACCCTTCGAAGAGGAGAAAAAAGACTTGCTTCATAAGTATCAGAAGATCTCACCTGAAGAAGCTGGTAAGACAAAAAACTAGTCATACGTATCAGTATCGGGAGACCTAGTGTTTGTTATTACAAGGGAATCTGCATGTTGCCAACGAAGTGACAAAGTTGAAAAAAGAGTGTGTTAAAAGTGCGGAAAATGGTTAACCTCTGGCAGTTGTAGTCGATTAAGAAATTTTCTGTGCTTATCTTTATTGCACTTCGTTGGCATTCTCAGTATAACTTTCTTTCTTTCTTTCTTTCTTTCTTTCTTCTATAGAAATAGGATGGAAACGTCAGTACGAGAAGACCAAGGACTATTGTTTCCATGGTCCACAATGTAAATCTGGAGCTCTTTGTAAAGGTAAGTACTTTGGAGATAATTATAAATTGTTACACGATGTTACACTGCAACGCGGTCTCAGCAACTTGCAACTAGGTAGGCTGGGGAGAACTCGTAATAGCGCCAGCGAGAAATTGCCATTGTGATGTTGCACGTTGCTGCAATATGTTGCGAAAGGTAGGACTGAGTTCTACTTCGTGCAACGCTGCGCGCAACAACAACAAATACTCCAGTTTCGAGTTCTCCGTTATACAGGGTTAGCCTCGATTTTGTGTAGAATATTCACGCGCTTCAGTGAAGGTCCGTGGAATTTCAAAGTGTTTGTATTGTTAAAGTTGTGCATTCTTCGATCTGTCTTGTTATTTATGCATATTTTGACACTGAAATGAAGCTACCCCTGTAGACATGAGTCTGTAATCAAGAAGCGCAGCGGTATTCGGTAATTCTCCAGCAACTTGTCTTGCAACGGTGTGAAAACTGAACAGTGGGTTAAATAAGGTATCAATAACCTTTTGGCGGGAAACAGAGGACGTCAGTCCTTGAATAACACGTACGTATGCGTCTACTGCAGCTGAATTGTTCACCTTATATGCAAATCCTAATAAAATGTTCAATTTTATATTTCTTGCCATTTGTACTTTGTCAATAATTTTGGAAAAATTCCTGAAACCTTCTTACTAATATGGAGATACTCTTTTCACTTCTAGAGTTCATTTTAAAATTAATGCTTGATTTAAGGGGGGTTTAGTCACGTGATAGTGACCAGTTAACAAAATATTTTCTTTTCAGCTTCTATTGTTGGTAAATTAACATGGCTGCCACGTCTTTGTAATTCTATTTCCACAAAAACGCGTGAAAGCCAAGAATTGGTATGCATACCTGATCAAAATATAAGTACTAGCAATAGTTTTGTTTCGTTTCAGTTGGGTGTCGTATGTCACAAGTTAGTCTTCTCTGTGGTGGTATTGTGCCCATCCTGTCCACGCTTGAATGGGTTGTAGCAAGAAACGCTGATAAAATACGACTGACGTGAGTAAAACTAGTGGGATCCCTTTGTGCCAGGTCTATCTGAATAGCCTTGTGACTAGTTAAAAAATGTAAAATTATTTCTTATGTAAGGCCATTTTTGCCCAATTGTTTAACTTTTAGATAGTTTCAGCTCACGTTTGAGAATTCAACATTAATTTAACGTACCAGAAAGAAAAGTAAGTTAACAGGTTGACATGAAATTTGTTTGAAACAGTCGAGAAAACAGAACTTTACGTGTCGTCCGCGTTGAACTCGACGATGGTCAGCGGTTAGTCGGCTTGCGGTATCCAGAGCAACTCATTCCAGAAGTGACGTCACTGCTAAAGGAACAACAAATTAACGACAGCTTATTGGTATGATTTTTATTTCCCGTTGAATGAATACCCAGTCCTTTTCTTTTTGCAACATTTAGGTCAGTTTTGACCGCGTCGGCAAATGGGCCTGGGCAATTTCTAAGACTTCGCTTCTGAGAAGATTAATATTTTGATTCATTTAAATATGAAATAAAAATTATATTTTCAGGAGAACAAAAACGGCGCTCTGTCACTCAAGGATTCTCTCAAGACCACAACACGATCGACTGAAGAATCTGTGGTTCCTGTGAACAGTAAAACCCTTGCCAAAGCGATCAATCCTCCTATTACCATAAAGAACTTTTTTCTGCCAATAGAAAATCATGGAAAAATAGATTCAAACGCAGTTGTGGAAAATCCGGAATGTGATGTGGGGGACGTAAAAGACGTGGATAATCCGGATCTTATAATTGACAATAACGCTGATACAACAGATTCCTTAAAGAGGACTAAATTAAATGAAGCTCTCACGTCATCTTATTTTAGTGTCCCAAAATCAGAAAATACAGCTTCTAAAGTAGGTACTATATCAAGCGGTCCTAAAACAGCTGGATCAAAAAGGGGCCGCCCCAAAATCACAAGTGGAAAGACGTCGTTGAAGAGACCAATGTCTGACGCAACAGGTTCGTCTACAAAGCGACAAAAACAATCCAGTATTTTCTCCTCTCTGGGGAGGGGAAGGGAGAATGACGTCACCGTTGTCAGGAAGAGTAGTATGACGTGCCCTATTTGTGGGAAGGTATTCGATGAAGGAACGAAAAATGCAGACGTAAATGTACATGTTGATTCTTGTCTTATTGAATAACTAAGAGTAATGTTTTAATAAGAAATTGTTATTCCCATACGGTACCACCCCTCTCCTCTCATTTTTGATGAACATTGCCATTCAAGACGGAGTGGAAGGAGAGATATTGCCTTAAAATTTCTTTAGTTTTGGTTTTGTAATTCAAGTGGAAAAGAATCGAAGGGACAGTGCTTTTGTAGTCATTTCTATCCTAAAATATATCTCACACCATTGAAAATACAGCCAATCGGGATGCAGGAAAGCCGGTGTATATTCGTCGTTATTCGGTTTTTGTATGGTGTGGGATAAAATAGTTATACAATACTTTCTCGTAGCACACTATGGAATATCCCACTTGTCACTTGTATTTTCTTTGAATACTTTGTACACGCACAGAAATTACAAGTGGCGCGTGGGATTGTATAACTAGTATGAAGGAGAGTCTTCGCAACATTTTTTATGGTTTATGAAAATGAAAATTGAATCAATGATAATAATACCTCTAATAATAATAATGATGATTAATTATGCTAAATTTCGTTTATAATGGTGCGGGTCACCAAGATATTCACGACTTGAGATTGGATATACGTGCATCAAACAGATTTTCAATATATTCAAAAGAAACAGAATATACTAAACAAATGACAGTACTTTAGTCCAAAATATAGCATAAAATTTTACACTAGTTTTTGTATATGAAGTGATTAGAACCTTTGCACGGAACCAGTCAATTTAAGAGTAAACTTCTTTTAGCAGAGCGAATTTTGTTCAGATTTCTATTGTTCTGGACGATTCTTGTCTCCCTCATAAACAAGCCGTGACGTCATAATGAAATAGGGCAGTTTGTCTTTTTGTGTTTGTTGAAATTCATGCAATACCATAGTCATCCGATATTTTTTCTTTGTGTTGTCTTACTCATTGTCTTACATTTTCAATAAGTCCTGATTCTGCCACGCATTCAGTACAGCCGAAGTGCAGCCAAAAGCGACAGCAATGCAGTACCGCTCGAAAGCTGCTGGAATATCAATCTATTGTTTTTTAAACCAATCATGAAACTCGTTCCGATCGGTACTACCTGGCTCAAAAGCGACGCTTCTGTGTGGTCTGTCTCGCAGGATTCAACATCGGATACAGAGCGAAGGCACTTAACCCGTGAAACAGAAACTCATAGTTAAAGTCTAAAAGACAAATAGACATAAAAGAAAACAATGGAATTAGTGTCTACTAATTTCTGTTAGACTAATAACTATTTCACGGGTTTAGTGCCATCGCTCTATCGACATGAGATTCCCATACTTGTCCAATACTCGGACAAATTTATGCATAGCATTGTATTGTATTCTATTGCATTGCGTCGTTCTCAGTTGTATTGTATTGTTATTCGATCGTTATGTGGATATAATACAATACAATGCTATGCATAAATTTGTCAGAGTATTGGACAACCCTCCAATAACATTTGTGTTTGTAGTCGCCGCCTTCTTTGCAACAAAAGGAGCAAGAAATTTATTTGAAATTAGACTAAAAGTGCTTCTTCGTTCTCCATGGTTAAAGTTGAGTCAGTGCAGATACTGCTGGCTTATGTTTTGATAACAATATCCGCTGGTCATTGCTGCTTAATTGGCTGCTAATGCGCGCAATCAAGTGCAACAGACCCTAGCGCTCGTTTACGATCCTCAGACGAGTGAATACGGCGTACGGGCGATCATGAGCGATCGTAAATGATCATGTGAAAACTAGGCTTTAGGCAAGTATGGGTGCCGTGTATTGCTATTGCGCTGCTTCTAACCTGTACTGACTATCAGGTAGATGTGAGTGTAGTTGTTAATTGGTGCTCTTTGAGAAAGCGCCTGTGCTTCGAGGGTTGTTCTCCGGCATACTTCCCTCCACACACACACACACTCACAAAAAAACTTCTAAATGCTAATTCGATCTGGCGTTGGCTGCGTAAACGTGAGACCTTAGCCATTACTACTACTACTACTACCATCACTACCACTACCTGGATAACCAATATTTAAAAAGAAATACGTTCGATGAATAAGTCAGTCTGGAGAGGTGAAAGAAGGACAGGTTTCAACACGACAAATATTTGATATTGAGAATGGAATATCTTTTGTTTTTACAGGAAATTGTTTTGTAGGCCACAATCACGCCAAATACGGTCGAGTGGCTTCATATGTTGGTAAATACACCTATTTGCAGCACTGGTATTTTCCAAAATATTCGGTTTAACACCTAAATTACCACTGCAGCTTGCCAGAAATATATATCACAAACGCATGCAACCAAAACATGCTCTAGTTGAATTAATTTTGAAAAAAATTACCGAAATCCTTTGCAGTCTTGGAGTGTTGACTGTTGCCTTCAGCTGCGACAACGATTTTTGAAATAGGTGTATACTTTCCCTGTTACTGCATACCTCACCGTGTAGGTGATGTTAGTCAGTACCGTAATACATAACTTTATTGAATCTCAGTAAAAAGGGCTTTTCACGAACAATTAGAATACAAGTACATGTACGTGAATAAATAAAATAATAAAGTAAAATATTCTATGATGTACTCTTCCTGTATCATCTTATTGATGGATCGCTTTTTAAATTATTGTTATTGTTGGTAGATTTGAGGCTTTCGCGTGCGATGTTCATCGTGAAAGAAGAAATTTTACGTCACGCTTAAACAGTTAAACTTGACGTCTGTTGTAGTGTTCATCAGAAATGAAGACTACCACAGACGTGGTCGAAACGTCAAGTTCAACTAACTGTTTACGCGTGAAAACCGTAAAACTTATTCTTTCACTATTGTTGTTATTACTATTATTATTATCATCATCATCATTATCATCATCATCATTATTACGATTATGTAGTATATATATACCAGTATGCTAAACATCAAAATACATCATAGGGTGCTATCATGTAACCTATTAACTGTATATAGAATGATAACTTATCTAATGGTAATAACCTATGTCTTCTGATATTTCGAGATTGTCCTACAAATAAGCATCCAGTTTCTAAAATATATCTATATAACTTACATATCTCTAAAAAAAAATTATTGCTATTATTGTTGTTGTTGTTATTATTACTATCATTATTATTACTATTACTATAATCATTCTCAGAGTGATTTTCCGTCGACCGTGAAAGAAAAATGACTATATAGTTTGTACTAGTTAATAAAGAACAAAAGAAAACAATAATATTAATATTTATTACTAAATGTGAACTTTAGCGTAACTTAGTAGTATTTAGTATTTTTGACGGATTAGAAGCTAGAGTACTCTACGCATACAAGATTTGAATAAAGAAAGCAAAAACTCGATTTGTTGCTCATGAGTAAGTGTGTGTAATGCATTTACTTGTGTCCCAGTCTGATTCATTCGATATTAATGTTGATAGAGAAATTTGAATAAAAAGTTACGAGTCCATTGCAGATTGTCTATTCGTGCGTAAAATAGTAAATCTCTAATTATATCTACTAGTCTATTTAGTAATTAGTAGTAATTATTACTATTTGTTTCACGGTTTAAGTACGTTCACTCTATTCTTCTTCTTCTTATTATTATTGTTACTATTATTTAAGTACTATTTAACAATTATACTACGAGTTCGAGTTTTCTATGAGTCAATAGATAGGCAATGAGGTATTTTTTATCGAAAATATTATAAGACAGTTTATCGTGAGGTGATATCATATCACTTCACTGATATGGTTTTTACTCACGGCTTTATCACATGGATATCGATCCTAAATCTGTTATAAATCGAATACAGTACATATTTAGACACTAGATTTTATGAGATACAAAATAGAAAAGGTACTAATTTAAAAACAGTGACATAAAAAAATAAAAAGTTAATGGAACTGTATTTCATATTATGGTTTGAAGTAGTCCTCAAAAACTCTGATCTTCTAGAGATCAACAAATAGACCGTCTATTTGTTAAAGGCTTTTACCAAAAGTAGTTACAGACGTTTGTATGTATTCCCCCAGTCATACAAACGTATGTAAATTTTCAAATTTTCAATTTTCAACCTACGTTTTCTCGTCTCGGCTCTACAACTACACCTGACATAGTGAATCTTGGTAGGGTTACTAAAGTTAAGGTGCTTTTTTCTAGTGCTGGTATTCGTGTTTCACTTAGTTTAATTTTTACTCATTCCAATTTGCGGCCACCGTTTTGGTAAAAGGTCTATTATATGCAGGTTAAAAACCTAATTGCAAAAACGTTAACAGATAAAAATAACACTTTAGTAAATTAACGATTTAGGAATTAGTTATCACTTACGTCAGACTTTGGCTTGCCCAGCAGGCTCAGTCAACTTGCACATCAACGGCAAACGTACAAAAACCCACTCAAATAACGAATATATTTCTTAATTTGGTGATAATTTTACTGTCACCGAAACTGCCCTCTTGGAAACGCACTCAGCGGGCCGCAAATGACTCGAGCGGGCTGATAATGGCATTATCGACCCTACTGCGGATTGGTTTTTTGGTTCATTATGCGATGGATCTTAACCGTTTAGAGTTTTGCCTATTGATAAATAAAACTAGTCATACTTATCAGTAATGGAATTGAGACCTAGTGTTTGTTCTTAAAAAGAAATCTGAATGTGCCAACGAAGTGATGAGATTTAAAAGGGAGTATTTTAGCAAGAATTTGATTTTAGGCAAAATTGAAGTTGAAGGAGAAATCTTCTTCGTAGATTCAATTTCATTGATCATTGAGTTGTTTTCTGTAAAAGTTGTGTGCAGCAGCCAATTCGTCGCGCCACATAATTAGAAGAAACTCACAACGAGGCAGTTCCCATGGCTAAAAATAACGATTCCCATGCCTAACGATTTTACGGTGTAAATTTGTCTCGCAAAATGTTAAGCATAGAACTAGCCTTTACACAAAAACTGTTTTAACAGGTTTTTCAAAACCAATACCAAGCAAAACTATGCACACTTCCTTATATGGAGTGTAATCTAGTCAAACCTGTTTAGAACAAAAGAAATGACGCACTTCTGTAACAAACTCAAACTCCTCTATGTTTGCGAACTTCGTTGGCAATAACTTTTGTCGGAAATATTGTTTATTTGCGTCCTTGTAGTGTGTTATTTGCGTCCCTCGCTGGCGCAAATAAACAGTATTCCCTCCAAACGTCATTTTATTGTCCTATTGGCAAATTGACTAATTTACTGAAGTTCGATTTTTATTTTTATGCGGCAACGTTTTTGTTATTAGGTGTATATATTCGGCCCACTTTGGAACCTTCTAAACCTTACAAAAACAATCTATTTATATCTTATGATGCTAAAATTAGCATTTTCTTGCGTTTTTCAAATGATGTGTTTTGAAAGAAAGGAAAAAAAAAAACGCTGTAAGAGCTTTCAAGTTGTGACGTATTTCCGGGTCTAATTTTCCAATTTTTCACAAAAGTAAACCAAACGTTTATCCACAATTCGTCCTCCATCTGTAATAAACAGAACTATGTACACCAATTCTTGTTACAAGAAAATTAAAATTGAAATTGAAAAAAACGCAAGAAAAATCTCCACAGAACAGCTTTTCATTGTGGACCTGGAAGGTGCTTTTTGATTTGAGTGACGTCACATTTCAAGCTCTGTTGTTTTAATCGGAAATTCCATCAAATGCGAGTATTGACCGTGCTTTTTATTTACCGCATTCCTCGACGTCATACTTAAACAGCGAACCTTCACTGGAGGTACACTTTGATACTTGTGCTGATACACGACACTCTTGGTTTCTTGAATTTTTTGTTTTCCAAACAGGTTCAAATCGAGATGGCCGCTCTGGTAACCACTGTCAAAGACATCATTGAAAACAACACAAAAGCCTTGAGAAATTTTACTATAACCGTGTTTGTATTTGTCTTGCAAGCAATAGTCTCAACCGAGGATCTTTTTGAATGTCCGATCGATGAAAAAAGGAACGAGGCTTATGGCTACATGTTTATATTCGTACCAGCCTTGGTGCTATTCCTGATTTCTTTGGTGATGAGCGGTAGCTTAAAAAGAGTTACTCAAGGCGGCTGCAGTCGTTCTTGGGGTTGCATAGAGGAAATGTTTAAAGTCCTCATGTACAGCCTTGTCGCAGGTTGTCTTTGGATCTTCTGGGCGCTTTTGCAGAAGGACTACTACACCTGTGCAAAAGTGGGGAGCAAAAAACGGCTAAAGAACGTCACAGGCCAGGAAAAGGAGAATTTGACAAAGCAATTTGAAGATGCAGCTACAGAGTCCCAGATCTATGGGTTCAGTCTCCTTGCTGTCATCCTTGGAATTCCTTTGCTGTTTCTAACCGTACGAAGGTTCTGTTATTCCAGCCATCTGTCTTCCATTCCAAGTCGTTTCCAGTACAAAAAACTGGCATCTGAGGCTTTCGAGAAAGCCTTGAAAGAAAAGATCGAGAACCATGCCGAAACTCAAGGCAAAGGCGAGGCGAAAAGGCTATTTTCCCTAAACATGATAGAGAACAACCCAGACATTTCAGCTATCATTTCCAATGCCTACGATGAGCTCTCCAAAAACGAAGAATACAAAGGCAAAATGAAATCTCTCGATGAATACAAAGAAGCAGAAGCCCAAGCGGTCGCCCAAAATTTTGAGTGCAAAACCAAGGAGTTGGCAAACGAGGAAGTTGGCTCGACTTTTGAGGATAAAGCTTCTCCCAAGTACAAGAATTACAACCCGCGTGATTTCGGCAATCCGTCGATCATTTAGATGACCGGAATTCCACGCTGAACTAACTAACTAACTAACTAACTAACTAGACGTAGAACGCAAACAATAGAGTACATACCATATATCCGTGAAAAACTTTGTAAGAAATTGCACAAAATACACTTAGGCCCTGGTCAAACGTCGAACTTCACACCGAACCTGATGACATCAAAGAAGACCGCCTCATTATCCATTGTTTTCAATGAGTTCGGCTCATGTGATGTTCGACGTTTAACCTGGACCTAACTTTCCTAATTTCTTAATTGTATACAATCATATATAATTTACTTAGATAAAGTTAACTAACAAAATTTTACAAATAAGTGTAATGTTCTATAAAGAACTCTTTACTGAACTTACTAATTTGTGCAAATCATATAAGTAAATGATTAAAAAAATACGCGATGTCAGGCGAGGTGAATAAACAGACATTTTCAAAAATTTCGCCAAGTTAACAGAATTTTTCATCTTTAAGACCGTTTTATAATAGACCTTTCTGCCTTAACACTATTTTCGAACTAGGTGCATGTTGAGACAGTAAACTACAGAATATGGTACGAGTTGAATTCGAATATCTTTAGTTTGTTTACGATGAATTTCATTTTTTTTTTTCTAGTTTATTTTTGGGCATGAATGCGAGCATCTAGTGATACCTCACAAACTCAGACCTGCTTATTTTGATAATCTAAAAAAAAAATTTTTTTTCGTAAACAAAAGATGTTTGAATTCAGCACATACGTATAATTTATTGTCTCGACATGCACGAAGTTGGAAAATAGTGTTAAGGCCGAAAGTTCTTAAGAATCTAGTTTCTGATTCGTTGATAGCATGATAGCCGGTGGATCTCATAGTTGACTTTGTGACACTAGAGAAAAACGTCTGCGCATGCTCTAACCTGTATGCAAATTAGCTAAAAACATCATCGTACTATTGTAAAAATATGCAATTTTTATTTTCACACTTGTCTTACAATTGGACTTCACAAAATGCCAAAACTTAAGGTCAGCTCTTGTCTTCTTCTCAAAAGCTTTTTCTACAACGGGCTACAACGGCCAATTCGAACCAAAAATTCAAACGTCATTTTATCGTAAAATAGAGCCTCTGAAGTGGATTTATGAAGTCCTAGAGATAAAACAACTACTCTAGAGACTTTCTGCAAGAATATTTTCTATGATATTATATTTTCGAGAACTTTCAGAACGCTTTTTAACGATGAAATAAAATTTTCAAATTAGCTCATTAATATGCATAATTATGCATTGCTTGGGCTACCTATGGTAATTCCACAACAATTTGGACAATTTGATGACACATCGATAAGACAAACCGGATCATTTAACTCCTTTTTGAAGTCGCTTTACCGTCTACTTTATTTGCAGTTGAAAAAAGGACAGTTTCAGTACACAATTACTTGCTCTTCCATTAGTGTTTATTTGATATTGATAACGGAATCTTTTGTTCGCACACGAAATTGTATTGTAGGCCTCAACCATTGCCGGATTTTATACCGTGAGAGACTGGGACTCAAACAGGACTGGAAATACTTCATGTAAGTTGCTTTGTGCTGTAAACACAATAAAGGAACGATATAAGGACCCTACATGAAGTAGCAACCTATGCGGACAAGCTGAAAAAGTCAACATTTAAAGCGAGAACTTTGTCGACAAAAGCTGCTTAAAAAAACAAGGTATAAAGCCGAGTGTTAATGATAACTGTCAGTCATACTGACAACAGAAAAGAAAAGAACAAACATGGTCGTTTACATGCATTTCTTGAATGCGAGTCCCAGTCTCTCACGGTATGAAATTCGGCAATAGGTTGTAATTTGTAGAGGCATTTCTTATGAGTAGGAAACAGTACGTACCCAGGGGTGGATCCAGCTAGAGGAGGGGTGTAGGGGGTGCGCACCTTCCCCCTCCCACTTTCCTCCTGAGATGAGCAATTCACAGTCAATTATGGCTTTACATTTATCTATATTTGGTGCTTGATCGAGTCCCGAACATAAATGGTGTCCCCTCCGTCCCCCCCAAAAAAATCCTGGAGGTGCACCCTTCCCTAAAAAATTCCTTGATCCTACCCCTGGTACCATCAAGTTTGGACTCCATATTTTTTCCCATTTCATTCCCATTGTTGGGATCACAAACAGCCTTCACACAGTATCCGTAACATTATTTATTCTGTTCCGACTTGACTTCTGACTCGACTACACGTCGGTAAAACTACAAATTAAAATTAACATTGCTCACTTACGAACATAAATATTACAAACCCAAGACAAAAAAAAAAAAAAAAAAACTACTTACGATCTTTGCCGGGAATGTAAAATAGAGATTCCAATACAGTCAGGACAACAAATGACCGTTTTTTACCGAAATTAGCTGAGAAACTACTACATTTGTACTAACTCAAAACATCTCTCTCCGAACGCACCTCTTAGTCTCACTACAGGCTGCCCAAAGTCACATGACCCTAAACAGACATGTCAATCCATTAAGTCTTATTACTTTTTAGTGGTAAAACTTTTTAAGTTTGAAAGATGTGAAAAAAGCACAAACTAATAGTCAGGGAACTCCAAACTCAAATATTCTGTTTACGATGTACAGCTATTTCAAAAATAGGTTAACGAGACGAACGGCGAAGGGCGATCGGTGATTGTCGATGGCACGACCAAAAGGAACTGTGGAGCAATTAAAGCCGCGTCTACACGAGCAAGCCCTAATACGTTTTCCTTGACAAGGAAAAATTGCTCGTATAAATGGAGTAAAATGAACAGTTTTTCCTTGACAAGCAAAAGCTGGCATGCTAGCTTTTCCTTGACAAGGAAAATGGGGGCAAATCATGAATATTAATGAACTAGTCTGCGGCCTAACTGTTACCTCCTTCACAGATCGAAACTTGTCAAGGAAAACGTGTTCATTTTATCATCTATACGAGCAAGAAACCATTGCCAATAGAAAATTGTCAAAGAAAAATTGCTGATCGTCTACACGAGCAATGAAGTTTTCAAGGATACTTGTCGAGGAAAACTTGCTCGTGGGATGTAGCTCAAGCAATTTAGCCTGGTTCACCGCATTGCCAGAAATATTAGACAAAATGGCGTTCGCGCATGCTAAGTGTGCATTATAATGGCGCCGAAACATTGTAAGAAAATGTATAGGATTAGGCAAACTTTCTAAAATTTAAAAAAATCCGGCAAATATTTCTCTTTCCTCCACATCCAATCCTATTTTGTACTAGATAAGCTACGTTTAGGAATTAAAAACAACTTCTGAAATGCTGCCCACTCGGTTCCTGGGCTTACGACTTTTCTAGCTATAGATAGGTTCATATTGCCATACATTTGCTAGTAACGTGAGGTATCATGTGGCAAAACACTCGTCGGTTAAGTCAAAAAGCCTTTGGTCTGGATCGTAGCCCCACATTGTAACATCAACTAGAAGGTCTAAAGTATTCGAATAGTCCTTTGAAAGTGTGTTTGCTGCCTTTAAACCAGTTCCTGGAGGGCCTGAAGTTCAATTTCAAATTTGGCATTCACAGTCGAAAAGGAGAAGCCATTGCTTACCAACAAGGAGTGAACTACGATGACCTACGCCATATGATTGTTTTCAAATACACTTTAAATATGTATGAAGGGATATCCGTGAGCTTTGTACTCTTTTCGAGCGATTTTATGGCCAGGCTGTACTTTTATCTACTGTGAGCTACCTGTGGTATACTTTTTCGAATATTCTCATTGACTTCCTCTTAATTAGTTTTCTTGATTTTTCGTCCAAAATTAGATCAATAGAACTTGAACTATTAAGACTATCATCATTTCTTTGATTTTCATGTTAATTGTAATATCTTTATTAGTGCAACCACTGTTTATGTACGCGGGCTAAAAATGTCCCATATTTCTGGCAATGAATACATGTTAAATCGGTGTGACGAGGAAATTACAACTAGTTTATTGATTTTTCCGCGTACGGTTGCACGCATATACAGTAGGTTTACCCTGACAGGTAGCGTCTTCACGCAAAACATCTGTCGTCCTGTAGGAACACATACACTTCACTCCCACGAAGAGTACATTATTTTCGAATTAATACTTAAAAAACCTGACACCCGGCTACACGAAATAGCAACAAAAATACATGAGCAGACAGGTTCCGAGTTTAATATCTCAACGCTGTGTAGGGCACTTCACAGGTTTGGGTCCACAAACAAAAAGGTAAACAGGCATATTTTCATATTCAATTCGATTACTGATGACGATTAGTGATTTCAAAAACTTATTCGTATGCAAACTCCAATTTAAGAGGTTGCTGCTCAAAGACGAAAAGACTTGCGAGAACAGTACAGGGATATGATGCTGCATCGTCGCCTCCAAGAATTGATTTTTATCGATGAAACAGTAATCGTAAGTTCATCGCTTATATTTTTTACCGGCCTAAACACATGCTAGACAGTACGGATATTCAAGGAAAGGGCGAAGAGCTAAAGTGAAAAGAACCAGAAGAAGTAACCAGCGTATTTGGGTAATATCTGCGATCGGCTACGACGCATATCTGAGCGTTGAAGTGCTTGGACCTGTTGTTTTTGCAGACTTACTACGAAATAAAATCGTGCCTCTCTTAAATCCATACAACGGGAGAAGTTCTGTTGTAGTTTTAGGTAAATAATCACGACTGAGAAGATCTATGTTTTAAAGAGAAATATATAAATTAGGTATTACCTAATAGCGGAGCTCCCAGTTTATTTTTATCTATTTGACTATGCATGGAAAATTCTTACAGATATTCATTCCCGATTGTTAAGAGATATTTCATAACAAACTGCTAAAAGATGAAAATTGATAGGATGACTAGAGAATTCCACTTTGAATTCGAGTCGCTTCGTTTTTTCGAGTGATATACAATAAAGAAATCCCGAACCAGAAAATGTTAAAAACAATAATATTGTTATAATAATGTGGTAAAAACGATTTTTAAAACATATTTTGAATGATTTTACGCGCGGCGCTAGGAAGCCATGGCACTGCTTTTGTCGGTTGTCAAGGGAACGAATGGAAATCAAGCGGTATTTCAATGATCTACTAGTTGGTTTCAACGTCGGTTTGAACCTCTGGTTGTGCTTTTGGAGGGAAAAACAAACAAACAAACAAACAAACAAACACCTTTTTATTTAGTTATACCTGCCTAATTCTTACCATTTCGAAGTGAGGAGCTAGAAATATTGCTAAGCTTT
>JAAAQI020099664.1:0-16316 GCA_011800005.2 Stichodactyla mertensii | reverse complement strand
TAAAAATTCACATTAATCATTGTAAAGCGCCTTTGATTATATCCACATAGAAAAGACGCTATATAAATCATAAATCAATACAAGGCACAGTGGCTCACATCTCATCTGCATGCATCGATAATAACAGCTATTTCATGTTTTACTAATTTCACAGTACTCAAGCATTCATAAATGCCTTGGAAGTTACAGAGATTTAAATTTAGGTGTATGTGAAACATAGCCAAGGCCTGACTAGCCTTTTAACTCTACAACAATATATCAAATGCTTTGAAACTGTGCACTTTTACTGATTCACATACATATACATGATGGGTTTTTCATGTCAAGACAAAACATTTTCTCAGTTCGTTAAGGTTTTGATGTATGCAAATTATCAGTGTCATTACTGCATAGGGTCTGTTGTGGACCCTCATCCATGTATTTGAAGACCCTTTCCCTTTTTTACCTTCCCAATCACCACTACCAAATCCAAAGTGAGGTAAGCCTGCCCACTGCGCATGATTTTTCAATTTTCCTTATGTTCTCCTAAACATCCTATGTAATTAAGCCAGTTATCAGGGAAATCCTTTTTTTTTACTCAAAATGAAGCCCTCCCCTCCCTATCCCCAAAAGTAACTATCATAATTTTCTTTCCTCTTATCAACCTGTATTGGAGATTGTTGGGCAAGAATGGTAAAGGTTTATAAATAATTTCCCCACTTCAGATAACCATCACCTCTGCCCTCAACTGTTTAGCCAAAACAACAGAAATGGTCAACAAACTAGGACTTTTTAGCTCTAATGAAGATCTAGAGGAAGTTACAACAGCAGATCTAAGGTAACAGTTTGGTATACATGTTGATTCATAATATTTCAAATATCAAGCAAAAGACACAGCTATAAGGAGATACATTATTCACTGGGTTTAGCTGGTCATCGAGTCTAATTAGACATTCTTCTTTACAGGTATTTCTTGCTGCCTGCTTTATCAGGTGATCTCACTCTTCGTCAAATGTCTACTGAAAGAATTTCAGTTGTCAAAATAGCAAAGGTCAGTGTACAAATAAGGTCCTGTGAGTTGTATGGATATCAAAGTCCAAGAAGTTTCTAATGTATGTGAAATTTTTCAGCATTTTTTTTTAATATATTACCATCGGTTGCATCTACCTGTGAACAGTTATGACAAAAACATGTTCTGTTGTGCTGTTAAGCTTCAAAGATTTAGCCACCAAACTTCAGAAAAAAAGTTTACACCATCAAACTTCAATGTTTCTCACACACTAGATAAATTCAATTTATCAAGTTTCTAGACTTGATTCCATTTATCTTCTGAGATTGCCACTCCATGCTGAGTTTTTTCTATATATGCTGGGAGCAACTGTTCAGAAAAATCATGGAACTGGGAAAATAGGCAGTAGAAACTATAAAGTTTGACAGTTGAAACATTGAAGTTTGGTGGGTAAAACTTTAAAGCTTAATGGTAAGACAGAACACATTTTTGCTGTGACTGTTCACAGGTAAATGCAACCAACAGTAAATGATACATTTATGAATCATGTATAATTTTCAAAAATGTTTATAATTGTCAAGCAATAGAAGATGGAAGGTAGGCCATTGATGCATATTGAGCTCCATATTCTGTTTTAAGATTTTTTTTTTGTAATATTCAGTACTAATGGCATCCAAGCAATATGATGCATAGTTCCGTTTGGTTATGGAATAACCTAGTATCTTTAGCTCAACTTCTTTTTTGTATTCACATCATAAAGGACATGGTAAAAATTTTTTGGCAGTAAAAAAACCTGTCCTTGTTTTGATGAGGGTAGCACTTAATAGCCACTGACTAACAAACCTGTGGCCCTCATTCCATGATCAAATTGGAATTTAGAAGTTGATTTTTGTGGAGTGAAGAAAACCAGAGAACCCAGTGAAAAACCCTTGAAGCACAGGAGAGAAACAACTAGAAACTCTACTTATATACGACACCAATGGGACTCAAACTCAAGTCACATTGGTGAGAGGTGAATGTTCTCATCGCTACACTACTTGTGCTTCCCAGTATGCAGTAGCAGATTTATTGGGATGGCGATAGGGTGTATACCCCTCCCCCCCAAGCCCCAAGGACAGGAAAGTCCTCTTCCAAACTCCTATTATCTGCCCCTTTTACTCACAAATACTACGGTAGCACCCTCCCCTAGAAAAATCCTAGATCTGACCCTGCAGTACCAAGTACTTTTCTAGATAAAAATTAACAAATGGAAAATTATCAATTGTAACAACTGGCTTTTGTTCCCTTTTAGATATATTTAATAGATTTTCTTAAACGATGTAGAGATTATGGAATAACAGATAAGGTATTGTGTATTATAACCAGTGTATCCACTGAATGTCTAAGGCCCAGTTCAGACATCAAACTTTTGCCACATTGAATATAATTCAAATTAGTCAAATCTGTTGTTTCTACTCATTATCATCTCATTTACATTGAATTTGGCATGGTAAAAGTTTGACGTCTGAAGTGGGCCTAAGATCAAACTTGTATTGATCCTATCCATAATGAAATAACTGCACCTATCTGAATAAATAGAAAAGATTAATGAATTGGTGAAATATGTGCCCGGGAATATGTGGTTAGCACATGAAAAACCATAAGTAAATTAATAATTGTGCACAGGTTCAAACCACGGTAATTGGTGGGAATTATGCATATGTCTCAGATAACTGAGGGGAAAGAAGCGTTTCTTGTTTTACAATATGGTTAGAGTGTATGGAGTGTTACCCATACACTCTAACCATATTGTAAAAGTGAAAAATAGTAAGAAGATGACCCTCTTTTAATGTCTCAAATGGATTAGAGATAGTACTACCAACAAGATAGATGGATAGATAGATACTTTGATTTTGGCAAGGTTATCTCTTCAGATTAAATTACAAATGTAAACAGACCTCTTTGCTTTGGGTGTATTATTTCCAACTTTTACCTGGAATAAATTTCTAGATATGAACGTAACTTAAACAAAAAATCTAGTACACAAGAGGTGTTCTGAAATTGGAAAACCTTACGGTAAAGAGGTATTTTAAATTGTGTTTGTGACAATTATCTTTTACACCTTAGTTACTATTATGTCATCTGTCATGTCTTAATTACCTCAAGTCATTAATTAAGCATTTCGTGATCATCTTAAATGTCAGACTGGCACATAATAATGCACTTTAAATATATTTGTACTGCAGGATGTCTTTCAGTTATCAGAGACAACAACAAAACCTTTACCAGGAGCAGAAGGCCTGAAACAAATGGCAAATGCTCGTGAGGAAAAAATTAAAAAGTACAAGGAACAAAAGCAGCAAGAGAGTCGGTTAAAAGTAAGTTGCTTTTTTGATAGTATGTAAGTGACTTTTATAACCAAACAAAGTTAGTGTTTATGGAGTGAGAAAAACCACCAAAGCAAAAGATGTGGTGTGAAACTTGTAATTCCCAGAGTGAAATTCTAAGTCTGGGTATGCCAGTCCCCAGGATACATGTACATTTGGGTTTACATTAACCCAATTTCTTTGATAGCTTTTTTAAATTGACATTTTTTCCCTCTGTAAGTGGTACTCTAGGCATTGAACCCACACACACACAGCCAAAGTGTTGAGACATGGCATTTAAAGTGCACACTTCAGTCTTGTACCACTCAGGAAATCTTGAACTACTTTTTTTGATCAAGAATATCATCCACAAACTTGATCTTTCACAGGAATTAAGAAACTGTATTGATGAAAAAAGTTCAAAACCTGTTGATGAGGAAATCCAGGTATTTATAGATGATGTATAACATAAAATTGAAAGAAAAATTGATTGTAGAATAACAAGGAACTTAATTAGCAAGGGGAGGGCTATGATTTTTTTTTACCCCTTCCCCATGCAAGATGCAAGAAATAATTCCATTCCTACCCTATAATGGATACCACAAAATGTGCACCCACTCCAAAACACTTGGAAAATTATTAAATACCCATCCCCTTTTCAGGTATGTTAAAAATGATGACCCTCCCCTTATTGGAACCCTCTCCCCCTACTTCTTAATGATAAGTCCCTAATTAGATCTATCACCACCAAAACATCTGATGAGCCAATCATGAAATAGGAGGGAAAGGTCCATTTTTTCATTTTTCATTTTCTTCTCTATTTCTTTCCTTTCTCCTTTTTATAATCAAAAGTAGCATAAATGAATTAAGGGACCATCAAAAATCCTGTATTCTGATTGGAAATTGTTTAATTGTTATTTAATTGTTTTGTCCTTTCATTTTAGAGAGAATATTATTTATTGCTGATTAAGATCTGGGTGAATAAAGCTATAGACCACTTGGCAAGTATTAAGGGTAAGTTTATTCATGGATTTTGTTCTTAATATGATCTTTTAACAACACATGCCAGGGGTGGATCCAGGATCTTTCAAAGGGGGGTGGCTGATCACTGAAATTACAAAAATGATAAAAATCCCCCATCAAAATGAGGTCATTATTTGTTGGCTCTTCCTATTAAATTTCACAGGTATAGTGAAACAACATGTTTTTTAAATTGGATTTTAACTATTTGACAATCGGACACAAAATCACCCCACATTTCAAGCTTATCAATTCCAATGAGGGGGGTGGCTAGCCAGCCAATCCACCCCCCTGGATCCACCCCCCTGGATCCACCCCTGCATGCATTACTTTGTATACAGGACAGATTATGAAATGCTTTCTCTCATATTTTTACCTCAAAAAGGCAGGTTTTATGTGTACTTGGAAAGTGCACATTGCATACCAAATCTTAAAATCTTATTATGGTGACCAAATCTGAAGGGAATGGGTCAGCCAAAATTATTTATTGGCTTTTATAAACTTGGACATTTTGGAGGGGATCATTCGTGATTATTGATGTACAATAATTTTTTGATTTCAAGACAAGATTAATGTGACAAAATTTTCCAAAAATCCCCATTATCATGGATGTTACTTACAACAGCTGTGAGTAATTCCCATTCATGCAGGGGAATCTTCTTCAGACAGATTGATTGGATTTATAGTTATTATATCCACATTTATTCAAGATAACTACAGGCTGTTATTTCAAGCCATAGTCTATAATTAACTGATTTTTTCATTATTAAAATCCTAAATTTTCACACACATTTGTCAATAATCTGAATGTCTTATAATTTTTCTTTGGAAGTCACATTCATGGAAAAGATATCTTGTGCATTTCATGACCTGGTTATTGCTGACATTTGGAGGGTTTTCCTCTAAATTGTTACCTTTGGTCTATGCATACTAACCTTTCATGATACAAGAAGCTTGAAGGTGAATAATATCAGAAAAAGTGTTTTCTGGTCCTGAAACTGAGTAGACCAAATCCACTTGGGCGTAATGTTTTCCCATTTCAGTCCATGTGTCATTCCTTAGAGAATAGGATTCTTTGTTTGAGGCTCATTCATATTAATGTATCTTGTCAAGCATTACCAAGAAACAAAGAAACAAAACCCAAGGGAATGACACATTGTCTGAAATGGGAAAACAAATACACTCATTGAACTTGAGTTTCATATTTTGTCATACAGAATGCCTGGCACATACGTCAAGCACTATCAACAGTTGATGGCATAAGAATGTACTGTAGGTGGCAAATCAATATAATATTGTCTGGATTTCCTTTCAGATGAGCTTGAAATTTTAAATCACATGGAAGATATGAAAAAAAGAGTAGCTAAACCAGAGGACAAAGCACCACCTCGAAAGGTCAGAATTAAAAAAATAATACTACAGTCAATAAAAGCAAAGACAGAGTCATATTAGATCAATCATAATAGGTTGGGTAATGATGGAAGCTAGGATTTGCAGTCATAGAAAGACAGTGATATTTGATGAATATTTTGCTTGAATTTCAGCCCATGAAGCCTATCCTACTCACAAGAGAATCTATTAAGGTACATGTCAGAACTGAAATTGACTTGAAACTATGCAAAGCCCAAAAGGTCTATTGATTAGGCTGCATTCATTATGTATGGCTGGGGGGGGGGGCAGGTGAAATTCAGGGGGGATCTGAAAATTTTCTTATCAGTTAATGGGGGGATTTTGATTGTTTTGGACATTGAGGGGGGGGATGCAAAATTTAATTAAAGCCTACCCTGGGGGGATACATGAGTTTTTTCTTATTACAAGGGGGGATCTTAAAATTTTCCTAGTATATAAAAATTTCACCTGCCCCCCATCAGCCATACATAATGAATGCATCCTTTGCGCTTTAGTATATCATAATTGATAAGCTAAAGTACTTATTAAGAGACCTTTTAAGCTTGTGAGTAATTTTTTTCCCATTCCAGACCTTGAGTCATTCATCTGGTAATTATTTCTTTGTTTATATGGTAACACTTGAGAATATGTGTTTTAATATTAATATATGGATGCACCTCAAACAAAGAATCTTATTCCCAAGAAGATGACACATGGTCTGAAATGGGACAAAATTACATGTACATTGCAGCTGAAAAGGTTTATTGGGTTCTGCCTTCTTGTGCTGACATCACAGACCATGCAGTTCAATAGAAACAAGCTGAAAATGATAGAACAGAAGCTAATCAATACCCTGCAATACAAAGATCCCTAACCAAGAATATATTAGTTTTTGGTACACAAGGTGTTAGCATTTAAAAATCACTGAATAATATAGTCACTTAAAGCCACTTATTCACCTCTATTACATCAAATCACATTACAGTCAAAGGACATGAAGCATGCTCCTCTAGACTCCATTAATGATTTCATTATTCGAATATTGCGTTGATTATTCAGTCTGAGTTTTCACTAATAAAAGCAAAGACTACAAACTTCAAAATCTATTTTCTACTCGCATTTTGATTGGATTCTTCAATGAGTGACAAAAACAGGTAGGAAACCTCCACAGAAAGGCTAGTGTGAAGTTTGTGTGCATTTCCGATCAAAATTTGAGTAGAGAATTAATTTTAAATTTGTGAGTCTTTGGTCTTATTAATGAAAACTCAGAGCGAATAATCAACTCAATATTCAAATAATGAGATCATTAATGGAGTCTGGGGGGCACACTTCATGTCCTTTGACTGTAAATATGGCACTAAATTAGTGTAGCATGGTGATGATGATCGTGGTGATGATGATGATCGTGGTGATGGTGGTGGTGGTGGTGGTGGTGGTGGTGGTGGTGGTGGTGGTGGTGATGATGATGATGATTTTTTTGTCTTTCAGGCTAAGGTGTTTGGTGCAGGCTATCCTAGTGTACCCACCATGACTCAAGAAGAATTTTTGGAAAAAGAAATCAGAGAGGGAAAAGTTGTTTTGGATTACGATTCGTGAGTACATGTATATTGATTTTAAATTCTTGCTCTCTCCTACACAATCAACTGTATTGAAATTTTAAGTGGTGACATATTTTGGGTCCACTGCCTCAGAAAAGCAGCTCAAATGAAACCAGAAAAGTTATATTCAATTTATCTTCCACCAGCAACAATAAGGAATTAGTGTAACAATTCCTGTCATGAAGAAAATTAGTTGAAAATCTTCACAGAACTGCTTTTCATTTTGGACCGGGAAGTCGTTTTTCTTACGAGCTCTGTTGTCGATTATAATTTAAACTAACGTGGATAAACATCTGGACCAACACTTGAGTAAGACAGGACTTTGTAAATCATAAGCCTATATAGGGTTACAGTGCAAAATAACCCTGTTACAGTTAGAAATTAAGCGTTTAAAATTTTTTTGGCGGCGAAAAACATGAGTTTCAACAAAAAAAAAGTCAAAATTGAATACCCTATGCCTATTACTTGAAAACGCTGACCTATCCAAGACTGTTTATCCTGTTAAATACAACAACATAGAAATTGTATACCCTGTCTAAGACCAAAATCCCATAAAACCATACCCTATCCAGTTGAACATCCCCTTATGAACAATATGTGGGAGTATCCCCCCCCACCCCCCACCGGGATTTTGGCCATAGGCGACTAACAAAAGAGATAACATAAGATTGATGTAACATGAGAATTCATTGTTGTAAAGCTCGAGCAGCATAGCCGCTATGACGTCACATGAAAAACCAGAAAAACAGTAGATTTTTTATACACTTATTTCGAAAGCCTTGGCACAGCCAAAAGCAACAAGCGACAAGGTATTAGCTGAGTTTTTCGGGCGCACATCAGGGGCGGCGCAGCAGTTCTGAAAGTGGGAGGGGGGGCTGGCTTAAGTAGTTCTGAAAGTGGGGGGGGGCTGGTTTAAGCAGTTCTGAAAGTACGGGGCTGGCTTAGTAAATCCTTACTGCTGACAGTAGAGCATGTATGTCATTCTCGTAAAAAGTGGGGGGGCTGCGCCCGTCTGCGCCGCCTATGCACATTTGATCTTGATCTTGATATTGATTTGATATTGTCATTGCCATTGTCATTGTCTTGAAGCATTGCAGCCTGCCATTGTAAAAAAAGCTAAAATGACCACGTCTGAATGGATAACTGCTTTGTGAACCACCGAAAGCCTTGATTACGTTTTTTGAAATAGGTGTATACTGCATGAATTCATTGGAGTTTAATAAATGATTACTGGACGGCATTTTTCAAATCTCGATTTTAAATTCGGCACATAAAAACTCGCAGTTTCCAACTTGGCCTAAATTTGAAAACCACTCAAACCCTTCTCTGTCGATAGGTAAAAATTCCGCATTCGACAATAGCCAATATTTCATCAATGAAAACGTAATTATTGTGTTCATTATATATTAATGGGTGATTGAGTGTTATTTATGCGAAAACTCAAACAAATTTTAGGTACTAGCCATTATGAAAGACAAGAACGACAAATTATCACGGATAAGAAATCATTTTGCGCTGCCACCATTAATATTTACTGAACACGCGTGACGTACGCCGCTACTGCATCAGTAATAAATTGTTTCTCACTGCTGCGATCGTGGGTTCAATCCCTGGACCCGCCAGCGTGTGTGAGTGGAGTTGTTTGCGGTTTCGTCTCCTAGGGCTTCGAGAGGTTTTCTAAGGCGTCTTTTCCACGACTTAAATTTCACGATTTTGCAGTATGCAAATTTTTTCTCATATTTTTGTTCAAATAGGAAAAATATTAGAACTTCACCCAACCCTGAAAAACAGGAAGAAGATGACGATGACGATGGCGATGACGATGACGATGATCCCGATAAACTACGCAAATCGCGTGCAATGGACGATTGGAAAGATGGTAAACAAGCTAAATAAGCCATTTAGAAACTAAAAATAGTGCTCTCTGCTCTTAAAATAGCCAAGAGCATGCTTGTGTTTTAATATTTTAGTCTTGAGTTTTGACTTATACCCAGGAAAAAAAATGTACTTTTTGTACGTAATTTTTTTCTTTCCCCAGATCATCGAAGAGGCTGGGGTAACAGGGAAAACATGGGCTGATCACTAAGGAAAAACGGCATCCGGACTTTCTCGCGCATGCTCAAGACACTCATACCACGTGGGTGACAAGAAGCACCTGTTCATGCAGACCCGGTAGTTTTTGTGTAATGAGCGGAATATGGAAACGAGGAATAATTGAATCCTAAGTAGTTGATAAAGGAAGATTCTATCATCTTTAGACATTTTTCGAAACCAAATTGTCTTTCTTGCGATTGGGATCCCAGCCGTTACCTTAACCATTAAAATGGAATCTTTTGAACCTGTTTCGATTGCCCAATCAGATAAGTTGTTGCAAAATAGCGACATCTATCCGACTTTCGTAATGCATGAAAGAAAAAGGATTTCGTGTTACGTTAACTGTACTTTCATTACATCAAGGCTTACTTTTGTTTTATTTTGATTTTACGCTCAGGGCTGCATCACACGAAGGTGCAGGGTCACGTTTATGAATTTGTACCCGAAAGCACGTTTTGTAACTATGCACTGTATAAACAATACAAGCACCAGACAGGTTTGATGCAAATGCACTTTTATTGACAAATTGTTCAAGTCAAGAGAAATCGTCAAGGAACTCGATACCACATGTAACAAAAAGGCATGTGGGAGCTCACTTGAATGGTATTAGTGTATTTACATATTCTGGAAGACGAACAATGTATTTTTTAAAAAGGTCAAAATTATGACAAATCGTTTTATCTTTTGTTTTTTGTTTGTCTTTTTAAATCATTTCACCAATGGACAGTCAACTCAGACCACTGGCTCCCAAGGCCTTGTGGGAGTTAACTGATAAAAATACCTGAAAATAAAACGAGAATAATTAGATGTAATTATGAATGTAAACAAAAATTATTTCAGGGATCTAATGGAACTCCCATGTAATTTACATAATTAATTAAAATCGGGGTTTGCGTGACCAGATTAATCCCAACCTCTTAATCCTTGAGAATTAACATATTTGCCGTGCTTTTAACCGATTTGATCGGCTAACGCCATTATTTAATCTTAACTGGGTGGTGGCTTTAAATTCAATAATCACAAACATACAAATTTTCAATCCTCATGACAGCCAAAAAAATTGTTTTACAAAACGAATCCCATAAGATCTTAGCAATACTACATTACAGAACTAGGCTTTAAAATAACATTTCAAGTGATTTTACTTCAACCGTGAAACAGGAACTATTCAGACCGATAAACTATTTCTTGTGTGAAGCAAAATCTCCCAACCAGTTCCCTTTAAAAACTAGAATTTTGAAATTATAAATGCAGTTTCTAAAATTTTAGGTCCTTCGTAAGCTCTTAAAATGGAATTTAGTTTACATGATGCCAAAGAAAATTTGTAGTCTTCCTAAAATAGTGTTGTAACTAAAATTAGCAAAATAGAGATGAGAACAAAACCTAATTTGCAATAAAATCACCAATATGGATGCAAAGGTTGATCCCTAACACAGCCAGTGTTTTTTTGGAAACAATTACACCAGTTATGAATCTTCTTTGTCCCTCTAAATACCTGCCCTGAGTCCCCTTCCTTAGCCCAGCAAGATAATAGATTACATTTTAAATTGCATGCAACATAAAATATGATTACTAATAGCATGAACATTAGAGGAAGGTATCTTCAAAGCCAGAGTATATACAACAATCGACTTTTAAAGTTTATTTTCTATTAAATCAAAGTAATTTGCACTTTACGTAATTAAGGTGATAAATTACCTACCTTGTCTATATATGTAAAGCCAATAGGCTTTAAATTCAACTTTTATTTATTTCTTTTTCTTTTTTTCTCATTATATATTTAGATGCTATAAATACATTACCAGAAATAACATGAAACAGAAGAGAGTTCAAAATTATAATTCCAAATCTGATAGCGTGACCTATCAAAAAGGAATACAACTTTGAAATTTCTTCACGTTTGCATACTACCATGCACACCATCCTATAAAGGAAGCAAAACATGTAAGACAATATAATTAATAAATAAAACACTAAATTACTATCTTAATACCAGTTTTCAAAACCATAGAATCATAAATTGGTGCACTAATGAATTATTTAAATCTCATTAAGATACTTAAGGATTGACTTTACTTAACCTTGGAAATAAAATCACAAGTACTGATCAATCCTACTTACATTTATTTCCAGGGTTAAATAATGCTATTCAAAACACAATTAAAGCATACAAAAATAATAAACTTTAAAAACCAAGGACACACTATGAATGTTGCTGATGCTGTTAGTTGCAGACTCTGGATGTGGCTGGCACACTAAGTCATGGACTGCACGGACGGACATTTATACATTGGTTTCCAATTCTGTTCTTTTTTTGCCACACCGGCCTCTGCTCATTTCATATGCTTTTTTAAGTACTTTGTCATGAGGTTCTAATGAACGAGTCCATCTTGGTGCCCATTCCCAGTCTTTTAATACATCTGGTAACACTGTGGGCTTTTTTCTTTGGAGTATGTTTGTGATAAGAATGAAGAGTAATAGGACTACGAGAGGAACTGCGACACCAAGTAGTATCTGCCATCCAGCTAGTGACAAACCAAACACAGAGGCAGGCAAGAGGAAAAATCCAAAGACGAGATATGCAAGTGCAAACCATCTATAATCAGCTGTGGTGTTTCCAAGGAACTTGGCAAACCTGATGGGAACATTTCGCATGTATGGAATTGGGTACCAGAGCAAAATTCCAGAGATGTTGAAGAACAGATGGCAAAGGGCAATTTGAAGAGCTCTCTTGAGGGAACTGCTGTCACTTGCTAATGCAGCAAGAATTCCTGTCGCAGTTGTTCCAATGTTGGCACCAAGGGTTAGAGGATAGGCTCTGTCAATGCTGACAACACCAACTCCAATCAATGGGGTAAGAGCAGAGGTGAATATGGAACTTGATTGTACCAAAATGGTCATTCCAGCACCAACAAGGATGGCAAAGTAACCAGTCAGATGATGAAAAGGCTTTGGGAAGTCAGAGTTCACTGTCTTTTTGATGACCACAGCAAGCTGTCCTCTTAACATTGAGTGTAGTAATTTGACAATGCAAATAAGGCAGATGCACAGGATAAAAAGTGCAATGACCAGGAGGATAATGCCAATAGTAGTATCAGACATTCCAGTGTCAGAGAACAGGAAGCTACACTTAACAGTTTCGTCAGTGTCATTTCGTAGTGTTTGATTCACTATAACACCAGTGGTATTCATTGTATTAGTAACATTCTTCAATATAGTTTTCTCCACAGTGCAAGTCTTGATCAATGACTTGCTTTCCTCCCCTTCACGTTTTAGTGCAATGTTTTTGATAACTTTCTTGTCCAGCTCAATAATTAGCTTGGTGAATGGCTTGGTTATTTTCTTGAGAAGTTCCTTATTAGCACCTTTATCCGTCTGAATCTTCATTACTCTCATTATCCTGTCAGTAATGTAGAATAGGTAGTGAGTTACCACTTCCAAGGGGAGGAACACAAGGACAGACAACCAGTTGAAAATGTCATGGACAACAGCTCCAGCAAAGGCACGTCGGAATTCATTTCTTTCAGCTGCTTGGGCCATAGAAACCAATGTATTTGTCACAGATGTCCCAATGTTTGCACCCATTACAATTGGAATAGCAGGTCTTACATCAATAACTGAAAGGTAAATGGCGACTTTCAATGACAAGAACAAGTGCCTCCCCCCACCCATGCTAGGGACACCAAAAATTGTGAATCTGTTGATACACTTAATATTCCCTAATTTCTTATACGAGTTTTATTCTATTTTATGAGTTTGGGTTTTAAGCTAAAATATTAAGAAGAAAACAATACTTACTGCCAGCAGCTACCATAGCCACTACAATTGAAGTAGAAGTGGACGAACTCTGAACCAAAACGGTGGCTAGTAAACCAATCATCAGGCCAGCGACAGGATTTGATAGTATTTCATTTGAAGCAAACGCTTCACCAGCAGCCTTCCCACCGAGAAGTCTGAAGGCACTACTCAGAAAGTCCAACGAACAGATAAACATGTAGAGCAAGAACAACAGCATTACTATCTTGAAAAAAGTCCAGGCCACTCGCTTGAATTTACCGGCTCCATCAAGTTCTGTTGAAAAAAATGAACAGTACGCGTAAAAAGAGTTGCGGTAAAAAAGGCGCGTAAAGGAGAAGATTTTGGCGGTAACTTAACAAAGGACTGAAAAACAAGGTACACATGAAAAATCTCTCTAAATCAAAAAATCAAAAATTAAAGATAAAAGATCAATCTAGTTTCTCACCTGACCACTCCGGGCCAACCCTTTTGAAGGCCGGCAGAGCCCAAGGATCAAATTCTTCGCTGTTTCCATCTGCTTCGGGCAACGACATTGGCTTGCCTTCTTCTTCCTCTTCAGTGAACACTTTTTCTTTTTTCTTCAATAAAAGGCACAGGAAAATTTAATTTTACATTTTCCGATTAAAGCACGCTGTGAGAATTCAAAAGGACGTAGGAGAGTATTTCTTACCGGTTCATCTTTACTCAGGTCGGTCATTTCTTGGCTCACAGATTGAGAATAAGCGTATTGCATCTCCGCCATCTTGCTAACTGAAGGCTTTATTGCAGATCAGCAAACTTTGAATGAAATTGCTCCATTGACGTCAATGACTTTTAACCAATCGTATAGCTGCATGTGAAATATTTGTGCACTTTGATTGGCTGAAAAAATATCGTGAATTTCTGATCCATGAAGTGTTCACGTGAAAGGCGTTTGGACTTCGGTCAAAGCTTTTCATTGAGAACGAGGTCGTTTTGTAAACGTCGGGTAAACGAGGATGGCAGTAGAACATTCCAAAAAAAAAAAAACAGAAGCCCAAATACAAGTTCTGAGAAACATACACAACACCAGTTTGGTTTCTTGTAAGACAGAGATCGAATATAATTTATTTCAAAGTTATAATCATATATGTAAGATGTACTGAGCTTTAAACAAAGCACATGTAAATTTAACGGAATAAATCTAGTTCTCTAAAGGCAGGTAGGAGACAAACTCATCCAGAACATTTGTCTTTTGAAGAAAAATATTTAGGGGTCAGGAAACATGATGTGTCTGCCGTTTGCGGGAAGGAGAAACGTGATGTTTGATCTTATGCCACGTGTACGTGGCCCCGAAACGGATTGAGCAATCCACCTGACAGAGGAAGTAGTGACTATCAGATGTCCATTCCTTTTCTAAGCGATAATTTTCCAGTTCAAACCTGAAGGTTACGAATAAAACCATTTCGTACTTGTTTTTGCAAGGAAAAGGACTTCTTCCTGTTTATTTATGCTATCTGAACAAGAAGACCAAGCACAAACTTTTAGGATTAGTATGGATTATTTGTATTGTTTCGATTTGAATTTTTTGTTTTCAATTAGTGGTTGATACCCGGCATTGGCCTGGATTAAAAAGTATTAATTTACTTCCAGTAGTTTTTAAAAATATCATCAATTTATTGGATTGATCTTTGATTCGTAAAATTGAAAGCAGCCGTCCATGGTCAATCAAATGAATCGATAATGTTTAATATATTGTTCAAGATCGTTTTAGGGACTTTTTGCCACACTTCATGCAACCTTTGGTTCATCATGTAAAAATTTTATGATGTACAAATTTTATACGCGGCTGGAGTGGCCATATGATCGGAAGCCGTCTTACTGATCGAGACTCCATGTGAAATTCAGTCCCTGAAAGAATGTGGGTGAGATGGCGATAAAAATGTTCACATATACCCTTAGTTTACATAGCTGCACGTCCCACGTTGAAAAAATTACTGTCACTCGACATTGATCTAGATACATCCTTGCGATTTATTTCAGTTTCATACGGAACTTCCCTTGCTTTAATAGCTTTTTATAATATTTAGTTTCTGTTTGGTTCACCTGAGCCGCATCTACACGAGTTTTACTTGACATGGAAAAATTGTTCGGTAGATAGTGGCCGGAGTAAAGCAATGAACAATTTTCCTTGACAAGGAAAACCTAGCATGCTAACTTTTCCTCGACAAGGAAAAATTGTCAAAAGGCTGAAATTTGCTTGAGTCAATGACACTAAAAGAAATTTGTGGCAAGGAATATTAATAAGTTAAGCTCCAAGTCTTGTTCCGATCGAGAAGCCTTCTTGCGCAACCTAAACTTGTCATGTCAAGGAAAACGTGTTCATCAAATGTCAAGATAACCTTGTCAATGAGATAATTGTCAAGAAAATTTGCTGATCGTCTACACGAGCATTGAAAATCGTCAAGGATGCTTGTCAAGGAAAAATCAGTTTCGCAATCTCCATGCTCTTAAAAAAACCGGTTTGTCTGGTCCATATTTCTAGCTAAACCTGAATGGCTTGCTTGCGGCTGCAGTTGGATACCCGAGCCCATTCTTTAAAACTGTATTCCAGGAAAGCTATTTGTTCACTACAATCTATGTGGTTGAGCTACTAGAACAAATGAAAACGTTAACGACGTCGTAGTGTTCGTTTGATGTTAACGCAAAATTTCCGTGTAATCAGTCAGCCATGTGAGTGGCTCATCTTGATAAGTACGGTAAATAAATCTGGTAACACTGAGGGTGAGTTTTAGTCAGAAGATGTATTATTTTCAGATAATACTGCGCAATAACCCTACGTTTCGGAGGCTTTATCGAAGTTTCGACTCTTATTTTCCGATTTACTGCACGCAGATCAGTGGACAAGCCAACAGATTAGACCTCTTCCAGTCACGCGCTTCAGGGTCATAGCTAGGATTTTCGGAAGGGGGGCCCGATTTCAAAAAAAACGCCATTTTGATTGAACCCCCAAACCGGTGACCCCCCCCGCTCACCCCCCCCCCCCCACACAACCCCCCCCCCCACCCCACCCCACACCCCCCACCCCCACCCACACCAAACCCTAACACAAACCCACACCCCACC
>JAAAQI020099553.1:0-16317 GCA_011800005.2 Stichodactyla mertensii | reverse complement strand
GGGTTATATAGAGATTTTATAGAGATTATATAGAGATTTCTTGCTCCCCTAAGAGTCCTTATAGCTCAGTGGGTAGAGCATCCGCCCGGTGTACGGAAGATCATGGGTTCAAATCCCGTAAGGGACTCAGATTTTTTCTGAGTATCTTATATGTGTCAACTCCTTGTTTATATAGCTTCTTCAGTTTTCTCGGACTTTTCATGTTGGCATTTTTCACGCGTTTTACCTCAAAAAGGGTGAACTTCGCACGCAATCTGACGGCCAAACAAAGTCGGTGACCCCCTTTTTTATTTGCTCACTATACACGCTACACCACTGCATTCAATATTTACACACACGCTACACCACTACATTCAATATTTACAGCGCACAATTCACATGTTAATTTTTACGGAGAAATAGGAAAACCGGAGAACCCCGAGAAAAACCCTCGCGGCAAGGAAGAGAACAACACATCTAACAAATTCTACTCACATGTGGCATCCGCAGGGCTCGAACCCCCTGGTGAGAGGCGACCGACAGTAATGTCAGTGTACACCACCCACGTCACCATGTCACCATGTGGGTAGGTTTGGTTTGGTTTGGTTATTGAGAACACAAATTCTATTATAGATTACCCGAAACTGACCTCTTTCATAAAGGCGGCCGCTCATTACCATAATGCTTTAAATTTTAATGTTTCATAAAATTTGGTCTTCCATTCGAGAGAAGATGTTTATCCAAATAAAAGTTGAAAGTTGAAAGATAAAGTTTAAATCCTAAAGTAGTTACAAGCATTTCAAGTTGTGATAAAACATGAAAACGAGGCCACCAAGGTCTGATCTCTGAAATCCGTACAAAGTTATCTAATTTTGATTCACAATATCTTTTTGGATTTTGCTGCTATCGATTCAAACTTTCCAAAGTTACTGATTTTTTAGAGTTCTTTCAGATGGTATAAGTTGTTTTAATGAATATCCTTATTTATCAACATTAGAAATCTGTTGTTATGAAAAAGATATCAGTAAACCGACTAAACAAAGAGAAGTTTATCTGCGATGCGATACCGTTTCACAGCTGCCAACCCAAGACAGACCGATGGATGCAATCTCTTTGACTGCTATGTAATCTCCGACACTTGTGATTTCGGTCAGCTTCGGTCCCATGTGCTGGTGATAGTCGTCTATGTTATAGCTTACAGCCAGTAAGGATAATTGCAAATTCGATATCAGTCAATAAGTCAAAATTTGATAAATCGAAATTTGATACTGTTAATAGTTATGTGAATCATAAGTCAGGTTTATGTGATATGTTTATGGAATCATCTATCATTGCGTGGTAAGGTAAACCTTTGCTTTTAGAGTAAACGGAGGTTCCCACCCAGTATATCTACAGGGTCACGAGCAATATCCAAAGAAAGACAGGGTACACACTGTTTTCGTACGATCCATAAAGCATCTCGTTTGGTCCATTTGCATCAGTGTGAGGGGGCACTTTGCATGAATGCAATATTTTTTAAGTACAGTGAAGCTAGGATAACAAGCTATTAGATTTATGCAAAGTGCCCCTCAAAGTCGATAATAAAGCCTGTACATACTAAGGGTTTTGCTCCGACAGTAGGCTCCAGGGTGGTTTTTGTTCTTTCGTGTGCACCAAAGATTTCATGTAAAAAAGGTTGTGCCTGGAGCAGAATTTTGCCCCCGGCTCACGCTCCTTGATATTAAACTGGTTAAATATCAGCGAGCATGACCAAACCACGTAGCAAGCTCTCGTAGCATGCTCTCTCGTGTGTACTAGTTGTGTAAAATAACCTGGGAGCCTGCCCCTGGAGCAAAACCTTTAGTGTATATGAAACTTAAGGCGCAGATCAAACGTCGAACTTCACATGAGCCGAACCTAATGACATCAAAGAAAACCGCCTTATTATTATCCATTATTTTCATTGAGTTCGGCTCATATGAAGTTCCACGTTTGATCTGCGCCCAGAAGAAACTAGTGGACAGGCCCACTTCCAAGATGACGGGTTCCCCATACCAAAACAGACTTAACATATTCTAACTATCTGACTATTCCAACTAATATCTAACTATGACGATTATGAATCTATCTCTGCCTATTGAGATAAGATATAACGAACGTACATGTATCTGATAAGAAGAGTTCTAGATTTTAACAGCGCTAACTCGGTCAAACTCGAAAACATAGCTGACATAAACAAGGTAGGTGTTGATGTAATGCTTTCAGTTAGTTTAACCAGATATTTTACTAAACCCTATTAATAAGATAAAATGAATTTAGCGGGGCTATCTTCTGATGTAAAGGTTGATAAGACTTGGTAAACATCTCTGAAGTGAAACCCAAGAATGTCTCAGATATTTATTTTTAATCTTCCTCTTACGTGTTAATTTTAAATTGGTGTAGACTACACAAGTAAGGCCCTACTAGCCTCGTTTTCACGTTTTGGCACGTTTTCTAATACTTCTAACTCTGCATCAATTTATTAATATACTATTCGTTAAGGATGTTCATAGCCATTGCTTCTGCGCGCGCTCGAGCTCTTTCAAATGAGCGAGGAACGCCTGGATGATTTTGGTTATACAACAAATGCGACGGCTTGTTTCGAATTCGCAAATACCGCTGAACGACTAGATTAAAGACTCGTTTTTGCATGGTTTGACTGATTTTAATGTCAAAATATTCATAAATACTAACGATAAGACAAAGGATAAACAACTACAACAATACAAATACTTTGACACTCAACTCACGTGTGATTTTTACGGAGGGAGGACTAACCGGAGAGTCCCGGGGAAGGAGGGGGTACTCCCTATATTAGCCTTAACGGTTTGTTGTCCAGTTTCATCGCAGTGTCATCATTTTATAATGCCATCGTAGTTTTTGTTGAGCACATACAGGCGGTGCGTTTTCCCACGTTTGATAGGGATGAACTAGAAAAGCTAATGAAACGAAGACCTAAAGACGTCAAACTTAATCGGCGGGCTAGATTGGAAATTACGAGACTAGACAAATTTTCGAATGAAATTAGTGGAATATCAAAGTGCCAATCAATAGAAAAAGAACAGATGGCAATTAAATGAATTAGTTTGAAATGAAAATATAAGAAAGAAAGAAAAGAAGACAAGACAAAAGAAAGGAAGAGAAAAGAAGAGAAGAGAAGAGAAGAGAAAAGAAAAGAAATAAATGAACTTTATTTAAAGAAGAAGTATTTTCAAAATACACCAGTTTAGCTAATGCTAATCTTACACTGGACCTTAAATAAATAAAAAACGAAGAAAATAGAAGTAGATTTCATACGACCGCGACAGTAAATCTTTAAACAATCAAAAAGATAAAAAATGAAGTATTAAGAAAAATGCCGGGAAAATGAAATATCTCACGCACAGTAACATGAATAAAACCAACCCTAGTCAGACGTGACAATTTGCTTACTTTCAAAACACAATTCTTTTTTCCCCTGCTCTAATCACATTGGCTCTAGATCTTATGATGCCTGTAGTTGCCGTCATTCTGCCCCGAAGCAGGTGCAAGCCCGATTGACAAACGACGCGGGACTTTACCAAGATAAACTTCTATATCTTGATAAAAAGAAATTACAAAACACCAATAACTATGGATCTATACTTTGTTTTGTGGATATATTAGTTTAAGTACAACACGATAAAAACTCTTTGAACCAACCGCCAGCATTTCAAATTAACAACGTTGAGATTGAGTGATAAAAATTCTGGAGAGTGAACTTGATTAGCATAATGTCTGTTTTTGGCGTGGTAATTTGAATGCATGGATTAATTTACAACCTTGTCGTGAGTGACTTGGCGTTCTTCTAATCTCGTCTCCAACAGAATTCAAAATCGTCGATTTTGTATTAAAAACAATTTTAAAAAACCCAGGTGTGTGGTCGCTTTTGGGGGTGCGTGGTCGATTTTAACAGGTGCATGATCGGTTTTGACAGGTGCATGATCGGTTTTGACAGGTGCATGGTTGGCTTTGACAGGCTTCAGGCATTATTTTACTAGCCCCTGGAGCGGTCGGTAGATGGTCGGTAAAAACGCATAGAAACTCCTTTTTTGCTTAATTGAAAAAATCCCTTTAGGCAATTCCCAAAGCAGTTCAATTTGGAGGACAAAACAATGGAATTTTATTTGTTTTGTCCTCCGAATTAAGCTGCTTTGGGTCGATTTCATTGACAGTTCCCTGATCTTCCAGAATAAGGTCGATTATCATAGGTTCCTGGTTGACAGTGTGGTCGAGTTTGACAGGTTATCACATTACTGGTAATCATGTAATAGTATTCAACCGCCATCACCACAACAGATGCTAGTTCCAATATTTACAAATTAACTTGGGTTATGATTCAGAAAAACGAGATCTCGAACGTAATAAAGTCATATTTTGCAATTCATGAATATTTTACTAGTTTTGCACAGCATTTGTGGAAGCTCTTAGAGTTGAATATTTATAGAATAATGTATTTATTTCTCGATATACACAGGATAACGAATATATAAATCGACAATATTCTATCATTTTCATTAATAAAATAAAGCAGGCAAATTTCTAACATTCGTACAAATTTCAGCTTTTTTAAAAAGAATGTTTATATAAAAAATTAAATCAGTTATTTCGATATTAAATTCCATATAGACAAATGAAAACACCTAGTTTTTCTCTGAAATTTATCCTTCTCGTTCTATAAGGCTGAGAACATTTATTGTATATATATACTCAAGGGAGGATTTCTATATAATTTCTTAGAGAACTTCTAAACTCGAGTCAGTATTTTATAGATTACCTAGCTGAAGCCGCCTCTAGCCTCTGGCACTAAAATACACCTTCAATAACAAACGCTAGCCTAGCTGTTGATGAAGATTGTTTACCTGGTTTGTTGTAGTCGCACGTCAAGAGTCAGTCGAGATGTTTTAAACCCATCCTGATGAACACGACGAATGTGTCTGCCATCGAAAAGTACATACACATTCACACGGATGCCGAGCCGTGAATGATTATCGATAGCAAATGTGCAATTTACTTGAGGTGCTGGTGTCGTCGATACGTCGGCAATATTCGGTCAGAGAGTCGAGTGCGCGAGACCAATGGTCACTGGACGTGCTGACCATCAAATTTTATCCTACGATTGATTTGTATAAAGAAAGGGAAGATCAGTTTGAATAGTTTATTACCGCCTCTGTGATCACGATGATATAATTTATTGATTGATTTCACGAACTGATCAGATAACTGAAAACCGCTTAAGGATGATATCAAGTTACAAAGTTCGCTCACGTTTTTTTTTCTGAAAGTGCAATGATTCCAAAGTTTACAGATAGCCAGCCAGCAAGTCAGACTTTGCTCAAGGGCAAATGTTTCTTACTAAATTAGAAACTATGCTGGAATACTTTCCTTCCGCTCATTCTTCTATATTCATTCATCTACCTCTCCATTACCCTTCTATCTATTGCTCCATCCATCCTTCCATCCATCCATCCATCTATCCCTCTAACCATTTATTCATCCATCCATCCACCTGCGTACCATTTATTTATCGCTCAATCTCATCCTCTCTATGATCCCATTCATTCATCCTCCTAGTTATACCTGTGGCATTTTTGAACTATTACCTTTTAAGCTTTTTTCCCCGTTAAGGTGAAATAAGTCCAACGAATGCTGCTTTGTTGATTTACCAGCTTTTGTCTCAGAATCACCTGGCTCAGTAGATGATTTTCAAGCTCGCTCCTTGATTGTTCCTTTCAGTGTTCAATATTGTGTTAGTTTTGCCTCTCGGACTTGATCAAAGCAAACATGGCGATGTACCACGGTTTTTTGGTAAACATTTCTGTCTTAGTTTTAGTCGAGTTGTTATCCTTACTAAATAAAGAACCCCGGAACCAGCCAGTTAAAGTGACATCAACCGAAATGCGAAACGTCGAGTCCTACATCTGTCCTTGTGCGTCATGTTCATTCCTAGTCATCATTGATTTATGCAGTTTAATTTGTCCTTAATGAGGCATTTTTACAGTTTTTATGTCGCGTCTTCTTTCTTTGTGGATTGGTCTTCCGTCAACACGTATCCGGTAAAAACGATCACCAAAAACCCAACTTTTCAAAAGCGTTCTCCAGAGAGAAATTATTTTCAAAAGGCTGGGTTATCGTTTTCGTGTGGACGCGTGAAAACGCACATGCTCTGTAAAGGATGCTGGCATTTTCAATTGTTTTAGCGTTCTCGTGTGGACGGGCGAAAACGATGCAGATACGCTACGTGTGGACGAGAATTATTCGCAAATGAAGAAAAATATTTGCGTTTTCAAATGAAAACAGATACGTACGGTGAATATTTTAAACAGAAATTCAAATAACGTTTATAAAAAGAGAGCACAAATTCTTAATTTGTTTGTGCATTTTTTAATACAGATTTCCTTCCAATTTGGGTTTAGTTTAATATGCTTCATGAATACAAGTGCAAAGCCTTTCATAGTTTTAATTAAGACCAAGAAAAACGTCGCCAAACAAAATGAAAAGCTGTGTATTCAAGATTCAACTCGTCGGACATGAAATAGCTTGTGTCATTAGAGCGGTTTTCGTATGAGTGGGAAACTTACGGTACTGACTTACAGCACGTAAACGGTACGGTATGCAGTAACACTGAAATGGCTTCCCATAAGAATGGTTATCGTATGAGTGGGAAACTTACGGTACTGACTTACAGCACGTACACGGTACGATGCGTCGCAACGCTGAAATGGCTTCCAATAGACGTTTTCGGCTTGGGTATAATGTTTTCCCATTTCAGACCACGTGTCATTCCCTTGGGTGTTGTTTCTTTGTTTCTTGGTAACGCTTGAGAAGATACATTAATATAGATGACCTTTAAACAAAGAACCGTACTCCCAAGAGGATGACACGTGGTCTGAAATGGGAAAACATTGCGTCATAACCGAAAAGGTCTGTTGTTTTCATGTGAATCATCCAATCACAACAGGTAGTTACGGCTACGGTAAAGTACGGTACTGCTACGGTATGCAGTGTCGTTTCCCACTCACGAAATCTCAGTGACGTCACATGACGTCATATGTTCGATTTAGCGGACGAAATCACAAAACTCTTAAACTAAGACTGCAGAAAGGAACTCGTGATCACGTACAAATCGATAACTTTGAGAAAATGATATTTAATCACATAGAGAATTTAATGCATAATTTCAGTTAATTTTAACTGTTTGTTCAGTGTTATTGACTGTTAGGTTGCTGGTGATATTGTAGTCGTTATGATTGCTCTTGTTGCTGTTGTTCACTAGTGTTTAAATGTTCCCTTGTAAAAATGTTCCTTTATCATCTTTGGCCATGTTTGACAATCACAGTAATATCAATTCTTTGCGGCCACTTAACTCGCTTGCTACACTTAGGGAGTTTTCAGTATTTAAAAATGCTTAATATGAAATAATTATTGCGTGACAAGTCACGCATCGAACAAGTACAGCGCGCATACCTCCAGGTGATCTCGCAGGCGAACTTCCGGCTAGATTTTGCCAATCAGAATCATTTTTGTCGCATCGTGAAAAGTTCCATTAATTTATAAATGGCGTCTTTCGAGATGGAATTTTACAAAAGAAAGTAGAAGTTTTATCATAATCTGAGATTTTTGTTTTGTTTTCGAGGTTTTCGAGGTTTATTTGTCGTTCCAATGGGGTTGTTGCGATATTGTGCCGGTATTGATCCTGGTATTAGGAACTGTTGGCTTTGAAAATAATCCTTTGCGCGCTTCGTAGCGAAATCACCTGGTTACTGCTTGTCCAACAGACCGTCACGACACGGCATGTAGTTTTGACAGCATGTCACATTCAAATATAGAAAATCCCCCGCGACGGTACGTGTGTTTTGTAAATAACAGCAGAACATCGCGTGGGATAGCGATAATTATGTCAGGTTCCTCAAACCACGTACAACACTGAGTACTTTGAGCAGCAGAACACTTTTTAATCAACTTTACCATCAGAAATGCTCAATCAGTGACAAAAGGACTTGATCTACAACTCCTTGCCCCCACGTTTCCTTTAATTAATCAAAACATTTGTATCTAAGCTGCATAATACTTCTGTTCGAGAACAACCACTACAAAAACCGGTTGAGCTTTTAATTTGTGACGTATTTTTGAGGCCATTTCCACAGAAAGTCCTCTAAAATAAAGCCCTAAATGTTCTCCACACTTGCTTTATTTCATCATGACGTTACATCCAAACAATCTATTGTTTAAACGCTAAGGATCATGGTCATGGGAGGGGGACAAAACAGTAACAACACAATGAAAAAGATATGAAATGCGTTTTGTGGACCGTTGTAGAAAAGCAGGAACAGCCACCGAATACAGTGAATATTGTGTATTACACATCAGTTCATCTTATATTTGGAAACCAGACAATTTGACCCGACAAATTAAAAGAGCTTTTGAAGCCATGTTGATATCAACCCCTAAAAGGTACGACTATATATGACGTCTGTCAAAAGAGAAGATTTACTTTGTTAAGCTGATGAAAAACTAGTTGCCGCACTTATAATGCTTACGGTAGTCAGGCTGAAAACATCTTTCTAGTCTGTTCTTTTGTTAAAGAGAATTAACAACAATTGTCCCTAAAAGGCACGGGTCATGTTACGTAATCGACTTTTGAGTCAGAACCCCTAAAAGCTTCACATAGGAAATATTTTCAACCCTAAAAGGACCGACGATCACCCCTACCAGTTGGACAAAGAGAGTACCCCCTCCCCCCTCCTCCTCCGGGCAATTTGAGAATACACACATTTTTTAGTAGGGCAAATTTTGTTCCAATTTCTATTGTTGTGGGTGATTGTGTTCCCCATAAACAAGCCGTAACGTCATAATGAAAAGGCAATTCATCCTTCAACTGCAAAGTTCGGCATTCTGTACGAAATATTCTGCTCAAAGGCAAAAAGGAAAAGTAATTACAAAGTTGTTGTTCATCATGTTTTGAACCCTGAAGTTGGTTTTCCATACGAGTAGCATTACACTAAAAACCTCTATAGTGAAAGGGTGAGAAAAAAGAGGGAAAAAGCGAATTGGCATCTTTCTTGGTAGTGTAATAATGTCGCTATTCTTAACTAATTCATATAAACAAAACCGTTCGAATAGACTTATCCCGCCAACAATAGCTCTACCAATGAGAGCGCAACGTTTTTCCTAAAGGAATATGGAGAATCGGACAAACAAAACTACAAATCTCTTGATTTCAGGGACATTTAAACATTTATTGGCTATTTGTGTCAATGTTTTCCCGCGTTATACACCATAAAATTAAACCGTATATGATTTTTAGTAATCGACATTTATTTCATAGCGCAATCTCGATTTAAAGTTTTGGCTTAATTGTCCGACGTACCAACAGTATCTATGGATCGGGGATCGGTCTGTAGGTTCTACTGCCCTGGTACTTTTACTCATAGCTGGGCTTCCTTTGCCAAAACGGCAGAGAAAAGACTTGTGAAGAGGATGGATTATCCAGTCTCCTTCGTCCGTTGGGGTAATGCACCTATCATTTGCTTTCCCGGCGGTTGACCCCCGGGACACCCACGGGAAACCCACGGGAACCCAAGGAGAATGGTTTAGCATTTCCACCATATTTTTCCCCGTGAGGGAGGGGATATATTTAGTTTTGGGAGAAACAAGATGAACATAGGGGGTATACCCGCGGGAATTGCTCTTAGCTGGTCAGCGGAGTTTCGTTTACCGCCTTTTCGTCCGCTTCGATAGCGTGGTAGGTGATATTGTTTTTGTTGGGTCAATTGTGACGGGATATTGTTCAAAATGCCATTATTCAAAGCCTGGAATGTTTCCAGACTGAAAAGAAAGGCTGTAGTAACCGACTCCTTGCATGATTTCGTGTCTAAAGGTAAGATATTTCTGAATATAGGATCGTAAATTTGCTTTCTGAGCGTAGAGCACGTTGTTTGTTCTTGCCGGCAGCTAAAAAGAAACTTGGTCTAGACGAATTAAAAGAAGTTGTTGTGTATACTGAACAAGACGGAACCGAAATTGACGAAGATAGCTTCAGTTTTTGTGAGCCGGGAAGCACATTTGTGTGCGCGAGTGAAGATGAGAAATGGATTGCAGACGAATCCAAAGATGTAATAGAGACAGCACCGCCAGCAGGCGAACATTCCGTCGTGGGCAAGACGAATTCTGATGTCCAAATAATTAATAAATAATAATTAATAATTGCTAATTTTTTGTTCTCCTGTAATAACTCTTTCATCTTTATGGCAAAAGCCAAGATCACAGATTGGTTTTCTAACATAATTATAAAATGTGAATCAAGTTAATTCATTTTATTTGATAAAATATTTTCCATAGGTTTATGATAGCATGTGACAAACAAGGAGTAAGGTGCTTCAAGTGGTACCATGGACCATGTGTCAAGATAAGCAAAAAGAGGGCCAAAAATATAGATACATTTGTTTGTTTTTATTGTCAATAAATACTGGTACTTTTTTGGTATTTGTATTTGTTATTAATTTTTATAATTTTTATGGGCACAGCCCCAGGGAGCTCCTAGGGGGAGGGACTTTTTGTCATTCATTTTATGCCCTTTACCCAGGGGCAATCATAAGCTTTTGTTAGGCATGGAAATCAATTCCCCGTGGGTGTCCCGGGGGTCAACCCCCGGGAAAGCAAATGATAGGTGCATAACGGCGACGAAGAAGATTGCTGATTCGCTCTTGTTTACGGGAGTGGGGGGTACCCACTATACTACTATATCTTAATACCGCAGCATGCAAATAACCAAAGAAAACCTATTTTTTAAAGAGCTGTTTCAAATATCCTAAAATGAGACCTTCGCTATGACAGTTATTCAGATAAACTGAATATCTAATGTTATCGAGTCTAATGTTTTATGAATATCAAACTTCTCGGTCGCGCGCATTTTATAAAAGAGATCTAACGACTAAGGACTCACGCATCTATCAAAGTGATGGATAGTTCGTGGCCATTTTGATATAATTATTTCAAGTCTTATTTTTCATTACTTTTAAATAAGTCCATTTTAACTATGTAAACAAAATCAATTTGTGAATTACCTCGTCAAATAGCGATTTTCCCGAATTATGTGTTAGAAAAGAAGGATACTAGGGAAGTGTAAATATCTTTTCAAATATCGAAGTTTAATAGAATACTGGTCGAGTTCTATTCATTCATTTTATGCAATTTGCTTTTTTCTAAGTAGGTACTAGCTTTTTTTATTGGAAACCCCTCAAATGTCTGTCAGCCAAATGTCTTCTCTGCTCGTCTATCACCATATGTAAACGAAGTTCAATTCGCGACCTCAGAATTCAACCTCCTGAGCAAAAAAACCTTCGGTAACAAAATGAAAACTTTTGAATTGCTTTACATTTATTTTATCCTGCTCAAAATGACACGATAAAATGTTTTGTATTCGTCTGTTATTGCCTATAAGAGGTTTTCAAATAAATAAGTGGACAATTCACAGAAGTTTCGGAAAAATTAAATATACAAAACAGACAGAAACTTGACCTGTGTCTTGCAATAGAAGATTGGCCTATTACGGTGAGGTAGTTTAATTTACCGCCTTGTAATCTCTATAGTCCGCTTCTTTTCTGTCACGACAGTAATTATTTTTACCAATGCAGTGAACCATGGATGTTTTTTCAATAAGTTTGTAGTCCGAAGTCGATATGCGGAGTGACACGAACACGAGCAAGCTTAAAGAATCACAGACGAAACTAACAGCACACAGACAAAAACAAATAGTCTTTAACTAACTTTCTGTCTTTGTATGCTATAATTTGCAGCGAGTAATCCGCTATTTTGAGTTTCATCGAATAAACATATCTTAAGAAATCAATATTTCAATTTATTTATGTTGGTAGAATTCGTTGTGTGATTCACATGAAGAGTTGCTAACCTTTTCTTCTTGGATTTCTTTTTGCCTTCCTTTGGTCCTTTCGCATCACGTTCATCAAAAACTTCGTTTTCATCAGCCATGGTTTTCTGTAACTCGTCTTGTTTGAGGTCCTGAGTTTTTCTTGGTTTGTTATTTCACCAGTTTCTTTATTCCATACACACAGACCTTTATGGTATTATTTTCTTGATAGCTTCTTCTATCAACAACTCCGGCCCAGCGTGAGTGACTAATTAAACGTCACCTTTGTCTTATATTGATTAATTATTCATAGTGATTGGTCTGTAGGCAAGTTCATATGCCGGTGTCTACCTGTGCCTCTTGATAGTCATAAATAACACTGCTCCCTACAAAACGGAATTCTGTTTGGTAAATCATCACGAGAGTTTGAATTTGACACTAGTTGTACAACAAAAGCCTCTTGTTCTTTAAAAACGAGTCGTTTGAGCGAGTTGTAAAGTCATAACTAACAGCCCTGTTCAAGGAAAAGGACTCAGACTTGTGCATATAGCAAATTCGGCTATCAGTAAAAATAAACAAATCACTGATGAAATTAAAACACGAAGGTAGGTGTTGACATAAGGTATAGAGTGCAATGACATCGCTGACCTAAGGTGTTAGAGCAAGCAATATAATCCATTTGCCGATAACATTTCATTATATTGATACAATTTTTTGAAATTTTATTCTTAAACCAGAAAAAAAGGCAAAATTTTACAAACGGCGTTATTTGGTGTGCTGCTGTTGTTTTTTAATCAGACACTACGCATGGGGCTAAACATCTTGTCAGAGGTTGACAAACTCAGTTGTGATTTAACTCTAGAAAGTTCTTCAGCAATTAGCCGAGAACTAACGAGGGAAGAGTGGAATCAGTTCTAGAAGCAGGTCAAAAATTCGTTTTTCAACAGCTGAAAATTCAATCTCAAACTGGCTGAATAAACACACATGCCAAAGACTACGGCATATTAAATCCATTGTACATCCTTAGTACGACTGATGTTCTTGTTTTAAATCCCAGCTGTACCGCATGCTGAGAGTTTGAAAGCAGGAATGACACGAAGCCGTTTGGAATTTGCCGATAAAATTCCGCAAACACTCTCGAGGGACGGTGCTTGTAATGTAATGTTTTATCGATCGTTTATGGATAAACGACAGCAATTAAGTATTGATACTTCCATGTGTCTTCTGGCTTTGAACATGCCGTAACCGTATGGGCATAGGGAGCCCAAGGTAAATTTCTGTAATGCCTTCACCACTCTCGATCCCAGAGCCCTGTCATAGTTATTTGACGCATTCTCTTACCCAGGCCCTACTCACTAGCGAAATCGTAGGAATTTTGTTACCAGAGTCAACAGAGCGCATGCTCCTTAGGAATGCTGCATTCAGTTGACAGCTCGAGCCGTCGTAAGTACCTAAAAAATGTAATTGCATTACGCCAGTTTTTTCTTTTATTCATGGCTGAATGAGGCCAGGGAAGTTTTTGGGCTGTAATCATGGAAATTTTATGGATCTAGTGTCATTTCAATCCCTAACCAATCAAAAACCGTTGTCGTTATCTTGTTCAGCCAATCAAATCATTTGAAATTTTACGATTTCGATAGTGAGTAGAGTCTGGGTATGAGAATAGCTTCAACGAACTGGCAGTTCCTCGCGAGCAACAGGGCTCTGGGGTCGAGAGTGTCTCTTCGCTACTAGCACAAAAGGCCCAAGCACGTTTTCTGTATTCTCTTCTTTTTTTATAAAAATCTATAAATACTTGAAAAATTAAAAATGGCAACTTTTTTATTTGTAGATATCACTTTTATTCCTTTGCAATTGAAGACGTTCTAACTGGCTTAGTAAATGGATATCCAACGCAAATTTTAGGCAAATCCCCCTTCACCGTAGAAAAGCAGGAACAGTCACCAAATACAGTAATGATTGTGTATTAGACATCAGTACATCTTATATTTGGAAACCAGACAATTTGAGATTAAACTTTTCTTAGCAGAGTGAATTTCGTTCAAATTTCTATTGTTCTGGACAATTCTGTTCCCCTCATAAACAAGCCGTGACGTTATAATGATATAGGGTAATTTGGCACAAAAATCAGTGGAAAGCTATTATATGTTACCGCATGCTTGGCATAGTACCGTATGGAGTAAACCTTATCTAAGTCTGTCCTGAACATTTCCTACTCATATGAAAACTGCTTTATTTCCATTCCCACTTCCCCGCGTCCAACTCCCAAACTAAGAAAATTTGTTTCATTTTCCCATTCACATTTTGTAGTTTTTCTCCCATTTCCAGTGGCTTAAATCCCATTTTCCTAGTGCACAAATAGGCAAATCCCAGTTTCCATTTTACCCGCTTCAGAACCCTTTTAATGGTAAATAAATGAATGGAAATTCGAAAATTTAAGAGGAGAAAATGAAGAGTTGGGTTAGAAAGGGCAACCTGAACCGTCCATGCAGGGCACGAACTGATTCAATTTCTCTGATAGCCTTTGCCTACGTTACTTTATTTTAGGCGTGAAGCTCGAGTTTTAAAGGTGCTGTTACACTAGGCAATTTTCCTTGCAACTTGTCTCGCAATTTTGTTGCAAGAGAAGTTGCACGAAACATTGCCTACTGTAACAGTACCAGAAGTGTCTCTAAGAGTTTGACTTCTCGCAGCGGCTGTGGAAACAAAATTGCAAGACACTTTTGGTAAGTTACACTAGGCAATTTCGCGTGCGACTTTTATAACAAAAGTGCGAGACAAGTTGAAAGGAAAAGTGCCTCTGCCCATGGTGTAATCGCTATATGTTCCCAAAGAAATGTACTTGGGTTACCTGTGGCTTTCAGGGGCTGGGAACCCTGTGGTTCCAGAAGACTTTGCGAGCTCCAAGTCGAGTTTTCCAAGATGGCGGCTCGTCGTTTGGTTTCTCGTTGTGCGAGCCTTTGGAGGATTAATACCGTTACTAGACCATCCTTAGTTAGGGCACAGAGCATTTTTACCAAGGAAAGAGAACCACCAAATGGTTTTCTCTTCAATGAAAAGGTAAAACTATGCTAAACCTTTGGTTTTTTGAACTGAAAATGTCAGAAATGAAGGAGTCTCTGCCGGTTTGATATCAAAATTAAACGACTTATGCTTTAGTTAAACGGTTCTTTATGCTTTTTTCAGCCACTTAAACCAGGCGAAAAAAGAGAGTGGGAAGCCTGGGAAGATATATGGTACAGATGGTGGGTTATTATGTTCGTTGTCGGTGGAGTTCTTTTCTATTATAAACCAGACACCAGGTACACATTACTTTTGATTGTACATGTAACTGATTGATCACTACTAGATTCAATAAGCTTAAATGGCAAGCCGGTCCGGATGAAAATGGAACAATTTGATTGGTTGCTGAGAGGTCTGTCTTTTTTCATCTGGGCAACTCGGCAAAAGTTACGAACTTTTTTCAACAATTTTGTTTGCCATGCCTATAATAAAATATTAATTTATTGACCAAGTTTGTTCAGTCCAGATGGGGAGATATTGGTCTCGTTATTTATTCTTGTGTATGGACTTCAACCTATGGGGTCAAGCACAAAAAGAATTCAACCAATATCCACCAATTGCTTGATTGCATGTTACATCATTGCAGCCATGTTGGTGGTATTTAACAATAGATTTCTCATTAGGTCCTTTTGTCTGTACCACCAACATGGCCACCATGCCTTTGTCTTTTGATCCTCTTGGGAATGTTTGCAATCGAGCAATCCAGACCATACAGGCTTGGTCAATAACTCATGATGTGCCTATCAGCAGCTTCCCCGAGGGGTCAACCCCTGAGCTAACCATAGAGATAGGTGGGGAAATACTGGGAAATTGGATGCATACATTGTCCCTGGGGTTTGGAAAATGCTTGATTTCTTTTTATGGTTCTTGTTCCCCTGGTTTCCTGCAAAATGATGTGAGATTGGAGGTCATGGAAAACCTCAACCAGGAGACTTTGAAAAGGATGACTTCCCTACCCCTGGGGAAAATCATCAAGATTGTTTCAGACCTTTTGTAATCCCCCTTGTCAGCCCAGGGGTCGAGCCCTCAAGGAAGCTGATGATAGGTGTGCATAAGTCATGTAGAATACATGTATGTTGGTTCAAATGGCATGCATTTTAAATTCTTGGTTTCATTGTGGAATGTAGGTTAATCATAATCGTGGCTATGTTATAAATGAACAATGGCAGACATTAAAGGGGAACCACATAATGATTTGAGCAAATTCAATCAAAGTGGGGGGATTATGAAATTTTCAATCTATCTCATGGCTTTCCTATATTCTGATTGGCTTTATTTTCTATAGTGATATAGGACTATATATAAAATCTAATTACAGTAAATGTTAATAAAATATCATTTATCTTATTAGTCCTCAGACTTGGGCTAGA
>JAAAQI020099442.1:0-16319 GCA_011800005.2 Stichodactyla mertensii | reverse complement strand
GTCACGTCCACCGGGTACTCGGAGAACAAGTCCACCAGAGTGCCCTTCTGGACCTTGGCCACGGGGGCCAGATCGTTCCCCTCCGACGCCGGGCGTTTGGCTGCTCTTCCGCCTTTCATGATAATCGTCAAGGAATGAGGAGGTCCGGGGGGGGTCACATGTGCCTTTTATGTCTTCAGCTCCTTATGCAGTCGGTTCACCCTGGTTCGACCCCTTGTAAGCCTTTTAAGTTGGTGTTTCCTTTGGGATTTGCTCACGGTGGGGTCGGCCCTCACCTCTTTAATCTTGGATTCAATGTCACGGACTCGTTTTTCGGCATCGGCGGCAGTTACGTTCTTGCTGGGGGTGAAGGAGATTTTTTTGGTTTTTACTTTGGAGCTCTTGGGAGTGGTGTGGAGATTGGTAGAACTTATTTTGGAATGCTTGGGGGTTATGGAGGAAGGACCAGGTGTAGCGGGAATGAGGGGTGTAACAGGCATCTAGGGTGTTACGGGATTGGCAGGAGTGGCGGGGGTGGTGGGTGCTGGTCTCTTGATGCCGGGCTTCGCTGGAGCTGTGGAGGCCAGCCCGGCTTGGCGTTGGTCCTGGTAGACTTGGGCATACATGCGCAGGAATCGGACCTTGTCGTCGGCCGAGAGGTGGGGATCGGCCATGAATTTTTTCATCAGCAGGTCGGCGTGCTTGACAAACTCCAACTAGGGGGATTGCGTGAGGGACAGGTTGGTGGCCATGGCCTTCAGCAATTCTTAACTCTGGGCACGCCCGTCCCGCCCGATACCCGTCACACCCCCACCGCTCTGATCGTCTTCTTTCTTTAGCAGGTCTAACGCTTGGACCGTACGGTCCCACACGGTCTTGGGCACCACGTAGGCCACTGCCGCACTCGTGGCTTTACTCATCGTGTTGTCTGGAGAAGAGCGTGATGGGGCGTCCCTTTATGACCACGTCCAACGAGCCGGTGGTGGAAGGGAGATGTTTTTGTAGGGTCATGGACCGGCGTTTGAGGTTCTGGATTTTATACGATCCTTTATGAAGGTGGGGCGTCGGGTTGGCGAACTTCACGTGGAAAGGGTTGTTGACCGGTCCGTGGTCGGGCAGCGGAAGCGCCACTCCGCGATCAACACGTCCCACCCCCGGTTTGGACGGCCGTCGTCGTCGGGGCCCACCCCCAAACTGACCGTGCTTGGCTCGTGGTTTCTTCCTCCCCATTTTACTATCCGTAGAGAAGCTCGTTGAGGTCTTGTCCTCAGGGGTGTTAAATGCCGAGGGGATGGTCTTCTTCTTCTTTCTCCTAGGTTCAGGGGAGGAGGCAGGACTTTCACCTCCACTGCTGCTACTCTCTTCACTGGACGAGGTCTTGCGTTTGAGGTTGGAGGCCGCGGTATCGACACCCTTACTTATGGCCGCGGCGGCCGCCTCTTTGCCCACCCTCACAACCGTTTTCTTCAGATGTGGGGCAGCGGCTTTGGCGATGAGTCGTATGGCTTGCCTCACCACCTGGGCTTTACTCCCACCCCGTTGCAGGCTAGCGCGCTGCACGCCTTTGATGTTGGAGTGACGGTTATTGACCACGGATCGGAACCAACCCTTGGCGGCCTGGGGTAGCCGTCCCCCCTTCAAATCAATGTTCCCCTCGGCGCATTTCATGAAAATGTTCTTCACGGCCTGCCATTGGTCGTCGTTCCCATTCTTCAGCAGATGGACCACTTGAGTCGGGTGGCACTGGGCCAGCGATCGTATAAAAGTCTTCCCATCCATTGGCATGAGTTCTCTGTAAGGAATGCCTCGATCGGAACGGGAGGTCGAAGATTTATACCGTGCGAGTAACATCGACTACCGACGCTACGGATTAGGATACGATACCAACCATTCGCAACGCCCGCTGTTCTTCCAACCCGGATTCACACTGCCACCGGCCCGCACGCGATACGAACGGATACTGATGGCGGCCCTGAACACCAACTTGGCCTCACCACCTCCACCCCCCATCTCAACGCTGTCGTCTACCTCCTCCGCCTCCCCACCCATCCCCACCTCGGCGCTCCTGGGATCAGCCACAAATTTGAACGTAACATTTTGGGATAGTGTGTTGGGGGAGGGAAAACAGTCTACCCCGAAAGGGGATCAATTCGACTACGAGTTCTGGGAGAGTGTGCTGGCCAAGGGGAACACGTCGCCCGACCCCGAGGTGTTGGCCATGGTCGACTCCCTCCTCGAGAAGCTAACGACAACCCCTCTGCAGAAGCTCGAGCAATGGGATCCCGACAGTGGAGTCACCCTGGAACCCCTCCCACCCAACACGCTGAGCAACATGGCTCAAGAAGAAAAGAAAGCCTACTACGATGTCCTCGTCACTCTGAACCAGAAATTCCCGGATCATGCTCAGATCAAGGCTATGGTGAAACTGGAGATAAATCGAGTGCAGCAAGAGATCCGGTTCAAAGGAACGAAAAAAGTGATCGAACAGATGAATTTGGCCGAAGTCACCGCCTACCTCCAAAAGCTCAAGAGTCTCAATCTGGACCATTACACGGTCACCTCGGGAGGCCTTATCTTGCGTGACATCCGTAAAGCCGAACGCTGTCTGGCTGAATTGAGCCAACCTTCCACCTCCCAAACCCAAAGTGGTGCTACAAGTGGTGATGGACACACCGGGACCCGAAAGGGGGATGAATCCCCACCCGAACACCCTACTGGGGAGGAATATGGAGATAAATCACTACCTAAGGACTATAATGGGGATAAAAGTGGGGATGAAAGTGGGGATGATGAAGAAGAGGGGGGCGAATGACACAAGAATGCGGATCAAGACACGGTGTCCAAGGCGTTAAGAACAAAATTGGGTGACTACCAGACGATTGAGCGCACGACCACCGTGACGACCGTGCTCTGCGGCAACGACCCGTGGTGCAGCGCGAGCATTCCAGCACGGCCCTGCCCGCCGGCAAGGCCAGCGACCTCGATGACGATCAGAGAGCGGTGATCGAAGCGGGTGTCCTGCATCGTAAAGGCAAGTCGCGCGCCCCCAAGACCAAAGCCCGTCGACGTAAAGTGGCCGATCAGAAAGGCGGTGGGGGATGAAAAGACCATAAATTCCGAGTTGTCGACGATTACATCCATTCCCTCCGTCACCACAAGCGGGGCAAGACATGAATACCCAACCCCTTGGCGAGATCCAACCGCAATGGGATCACCCCACCAACATCATGATCGCGGACCCGTCCAAGAGTGGGAAGACCGTGTTTGCCCGTAAACTGATCCGACACCGCCAATGGTTCTTTCACCCTAGGGTCAAGAAAGTAGTCTATTTGTACGGGATCTGGCAAGACGCTTACGACGAGATGAAAAAAGAGTTTGGGGACGAGACCGTGACCTGGGTGCAAGGCTTGCCGAACGACCCGTACGCCCTGTTCAAGGGGCACACGCCCGGATTGCTTATCGTCGATGACCTGATGGAGGAAATCTCGTCCAGGCACCACCAACAAGTAGCCCAATGGTTCACCAAAGGCACGCACCACATGGGCGTCAGTTTGGCCGTCATCCTTCAGAACGTCTACCCCAAGAACATGCGCGAGTCGTTCCTCAATGCCCACTTTATCGTGCTCTTCAACAACTCCCGCGACCAATCGCAAGTGCAACGCTTGACCGCCCAAGCCTTCCTGGGCAAAGCCGACTGGGTGAAATCCGCCATCGACTACGCCTACCAGATTCCCTGCCGACCTCTCATCATGAACTTTAACCCCAAGATGAATAACAAGTACCGACTCTTAGTCGACCCCTTCCCCGAAGATTTAAAAATCAGTAAAGCCCCCTTCCCTCAACTCTTAATTCCCATGTAATAACAACAAGGAAGAAAATAAAAGAAAGTTCAAACACTTACAGGTGGAACATGTCTTTATTTTATCTTCAAATTTTTTACTACATCATTTTTTATTTATCCTAAAAGGACGAAAGAAAGTATTATTACACGACTCCAAAATGCCAAGAGTTGCATCTTTGCTCGTATTATTTTTTAAGTCAAGAAATAATTATTACCTTAAAAGACACATCACTCAATCACCAACCACAGAAAATGGACCTAAAACAACTTTGCCAATCAAAGAGGAATGTACTAAGAGCAAGACTGGCTTGACATTAATATTTTTTTAAAATTAAAAGTTCAATGTTTGTTTGGTATATTTCTTGCCTTTGTTCTGGAGTCCGGCTTTCACCGACGACGCATTACTTGCTTGTTTTTTCCATTTGCTTTTTAAGATCCACACAGGCTTTGGTGGCCTCATCGTTGAGGGCTGATTTCAAATCTTTTCCATCAATGACGTCGGTCGCTACATTGGACAGCGCCTGTGCTCCTCGGTCAATCGCCGCCTTCTAGAGCTGGTCCAACTTGGGACGCACATAATGAAGAAATCCTCGACCTGCCCGACCGGCCACACCTAGACCACCACTCCCTTGGCGTCGTTGTACGTAGACGAGAATCGACGGGCCCCCGGCCCCCTTCTGGAGAGGTGCGTAGACAGGGATGCTTATCACACACTCGCTTTTACCACAGTGATGCTTTCCCACATCCGGCGTCCCCATTTTATAGGGATGGCTTTTTCAAGACAAGACCGAAATCAATCGACTTCAGTTCCAACAGTCACAACTCATGGATGGGAGGGGTGAAAGACGGTTTGGCGAAGAATAACCTCACAGATACCAATGATACATCAGACTTCTGACCATGAAGTAAACAAGGCCCCAGATCCCAATGTTACACTTGCTCCTAAAGACGGAGGGATCTAGAGCACTGGTGAAGCGAGTGGCATCTCCTACTCCAATGTTTTGGCATCTGGACTTGTACGGGACACCCCATGTAAATATGATGAAAATGCGACATGGATAGTTCCGGAAGAAGCCCCCACCAGGTCTGGGGGAAGATCAAGAAGCAAGATGGACTTCTGGAACGTCACCATATCCTAGTCTTAGGTATAAACATCAGACATTTACCTATGATATGAAACCTCTGAGTCTGTCGGAGAAGAACCAAAGGAAGAAGCTACCATAACACGGGGCAGATGAAGAAGAAGAATCCACAGCAAGACAAGCCGAAAACGAGAACCCATCCTCAGCTGCTTCTACAAAAAAAATGAATGTGTGAAAGCCCTCCTCCAGCCATGGAAAGACATATATGAAGAAGCACTTGTAGTGGAGCAGAAAGAGAGAAAGGGACATCTTCAAATCCCTTGAAGTTCCACGGTTCGTCAAGATCACCCGGTCCAGGAGGCGGAACGCTGTATACGACATCCTGCCGGAAGTGGGAAGAGGGTCCTAGCTCTTGAGAGGATATGTCGTCTGAGTCCTGCTGGATGCGGGAAAACTGTGTTATGTCCTGGAACAAGACTATGGAAGCGTAAAGAACCAACAGCTCCCCCAAGGAATTCATCAGTCACTCTTCCAACGGAGGATTCTAATCTCCGTCAGCAAAGTGGGGTCCCTTTCCAGGAAGACCACAAAACAGAAAAAGAACGAAATACTAGTCTCTCCAGATCCTGGAATATGATCCACATTGTACAAGCTGTTTCACCAATGGGCATACAGAGGTTGCAGGTAGGGTAGACGTTACAGGTGTCTACCCTAATGCTGGGTAAGTTAAGTTGATTTATTTCTTGCATGAAGGGGTAGACGTTACAGGTATCTACCCTAATGCTGGGTAAGTTAAGCTCTTGGTAAGTTGATTTTTTTTTCTTGCGGTGCATGGGACACCCTATTGAGGCAGATGCAATAAGGACCAGAAAAGAAAGCTTGCACAGAACATTATCAGATCATGGTTCATCTAACCACGGGGTTGTTCGAGCACGTAGACGGGAATGTCAGGCTTCTTGGGTCCACCGTCTGCCGGGGCATTGGGTTTTTCTGGGACGTAGACGGGAATACTCATGATGCTTTCTGGTAGGCTAGAGTAAGTGTCGTCACTCCTGCAGGGTGGAACGAGATCGGGTTACCGTCCTGGTCGTCAAAGTTGAATTTGACCCTCTGAAAGCTGGTGGTCGATAAGGGATACTGACGGACGCGTTGGGGTTCATATACGTACTGCTTGGACTTGTCGGATTCCCCCACGACCGAGGCGCCTGTCGGGACAATTTCCATTAAAGGAAGGAGTCGGTCGCCCAGGTGCTGAGGGTTGACCAGACTGCAGGTCACATAGACATTTTTCTCCAACGGGGTCAGTGTCGATCCCTTGACGACCACATTGTGCCCATTGGCATCTTTCTCCAAATCCAGGGGAGCCGTGGACTCCAGACGGGTGCAGTGGTAGTGCTGCAACTTGTCAAACGATCCTGCCACATGGTCGGGGTACTTGAAGCCTGGTTTGACGTAATACGCACGGATGGTATCGCCCCAGGTGTTGACGGACGTGGTCGTCCCGGCCTTTGGTAGCTTGAGCGCGTCCACCAACCCTTCGGACAAGGCCACTTTCATCTCGTACTTGTCTCGAGGCTGGTAGAACCCCAAGTCCAGCACCACTTTCTTGGTGGTGGTATCGTACGCCAAGGACGCCCCCACAAAGTAAACCCCATCATAGTCTTCGTTAATAGGATCAGTAGTATCAAAGAAGGGGGGATTGGATGCTGTAAATTGTATCTTGCTTCCACCATCGATCATCGTACCACTATGGATGAACCCGAGACGGACCCCCAGATCTACAGGCCCTCCTCTATAGAGATAGGTATAGGCAGGGCATGTGACTTTGAGATAGTCAGTCACCTCCAACACATGCCCGGCGGCGGTCTTGATCTTCTCAGCCAACTGGGGAAGGGAGCACACTCCATCTATGGAAAGGTATTGTAATGGTGATGCACTCGCCGTGTCTCGCCAGTGCCACCGATTTTGTTGCTGACTCTGGTAGCACTGGAGGGAGCATTTACGAACTGCCCGACTCCCCCCTTATTCCCCGTGTACATGCTACCCAGCATAGGGGGCAGATCGGTGTTGAACTGGGTCACCAGGTCGGTCTCGGTCTTGACTTTGCCCATCAAACGGATGGTATTGACGGAGGTCACATCCCGTTCGGGGGGCACGACGAGGATGGACCAGGTCATGGACTTTTCTTGGACCACGGCCGGCGGTAGCGTCAACTTGGTGATGCCCACCCGCCACTGATCGTCCATGCGCTGGATGGCCGGCAGACGGCCCGTGAACTCGGACGCCTTGTTGTTGGGGTGAAACGGTAGGTCCTGGTTGGACAAGAACGTCTGCTTCATGTACTGGGAATCGAAGTCGTCGTCCTCGGGGTAAAATTCTAGACAGATGATCGTTGGCTGATCGGTAGACCAATCTGGTTTCTGACCGTACAGTGTTGGCGAGGAATGTTCATGATGATAAATGTTCGACACGGCTAGCGGGAATCCACTCGGAGTACTTGTCGGACCACCCTTGGTACTTGACAAAGACTTCCTTCTGACGGGTCTGAGGATGGAGACGGGTTTTAAGTATCTTCTCAATACGGGACTTGCTGGACCGCTGTTCTTCCTCACTGACTTTCTGCAACTCGGGCTCGTAATACGTACCCACAATTACGTCCTGCCCATCAAAGTCCTCGAGTTTGTAGTTGGGGGGTGGGCCGGGATCGCGCGCCCGGATGCGAAACCACTCCTCGGTCCACTGGGGCAGGTAACCTTTCTTAAACAGCGTCGTCCGCAGACTGGCCTTTCCGTGTCTTGCCTTCCTCCCTGATGGCCGACCAGGTCCCGTACACCTCGTTCCACACTTCCCGCTTATTCTCCCGCGTCACGGAGGCCGGGGTCCCCTTGTGGGCCTGGTGCGACCCTTGATCGTCCTCTGGACTCGTTCGGCCAGCGCCGCCTTGGTCGTCGAGTGGCCCGACTGCAAGACGGGTGGGAAAGGATATTGTTTCGAGAGTTCTTTGACATCCTTGTTGTAAAACTCGGTCCCCTTGTCCACGTAAATGACCCGAGGCAAACGGTGTTGTTGCGTCGGGTCCCGCTCCACCCGGTCGAACAAGGCCTTGATGCCGCGCGCCGTCTCCGGGCCGAACTTCTGCTTGAGCGGTTCCACCCAACAATAGCGCGACAACAGGTCTATGGCAAATAGAATCCAGCCCATCCCGTTATTCTGACGCTTGTCCCACTGCATGTCCGACAAATCCATCCCGCCACTGATCGTCCAAGGAGTAGACGACAAAGGGCCGGCGCGGGTAATGTCTGCGCGCCGGTTGATGAATCTGGTGCGTGGCCTGCGATCTCAACCAGTCTGTCTTGGCTTTCTTGACTTTCGGTCCTTCGTGCATCCCTTCCCGCACAAACGACGATTGGCCAGCCAGCGCTTGCGGGTGCTCGGCCCCAGCCTCAAAGTACTGCCATTACCATTCAGACGCTCGGTCGACGGTCTTCCACTTCTTCCTCTTTTTTCGGCGAGCCCCACCGCCGGCGAAAGGAACGGCGCTGGACGGTGAGGTGGCCTCAGCACTCGACCTTGGCATTGCGTCCCACTTGAGCGTTCAATTGCGGTCCATCCTTATCGTCGTTGTTGTTCCCGGCCGTCCTGCAACACTGAGCGAACCACGCCAGAATCCGAGACATGGCAGCATTTGAAGACACGATGTGTCCTTTATACGTCCTCTCCTTCCACAAAAAAGACGTTCAAGAAGAATTATGAAAACTTTGCTTTAGACTATCAGCATCGGGGATGATGCTAAAGAACAGCTTGGATTTATGAAGGATAATCGTCCCATCTAACACCACTTGGGATTTAAAAAAAATGTTCGAAGAGCTTAAAATTAGCTGGCCTCAAAGAGTTTTATAAGTCACGTCCAAAGAGGGAAGAAAGAGATAAGTCTGCTGGGTTAAGCGAGAAAGACTACGATCCTGGAAAAGTTCTCACGGCTTGATCGCTGGATCTTGCGTGATGAAGAAGAAATGTTCCAATCCCCTCTGGGGTTTGTTACCATTTAAACAACCAAGAGAAGAGCAGGAATATAGTGCTCCAAACCTTAGCCGATTCTGAAGGAAATACTGCTCTACACCATGCACCCCCACTAAGGTAACACAGCACTTCACTATGCAACGAATCTAACACCACACTGCTGATTCCACTAGGCAACGGATCGATATGAAGCTGCCAAAGAACATTTAGGTACTTCTTTGTAGGAGATTAAGAAGGTGAATGTTAATGATCCGTCTCACAGCGTTAGGGAACTTGGATGCTGATCCAAATAGTGTTGATTCAACTCTCCGTGGAGATTAAGAAGAAGGTGACTACTGTTCACACAGCGTTACGAAACAGGATGCTGCAGGACATCGAACAGGGCCACAAGCCAAATGTAGACCGCATGCAGTTCAAAAAATGCATTGGAAGAAATGGAAGTTCGCAGAGAAGGATGTCCTCCAAGAAGAATGTTTTAATAGCCAAAGGGGAGCGTGTCGATCCCGTTGGCCAACCGTTGACGCTTGCTGAAGACGAACCGCACGTCCTTGTCCATCGACACCGTTTTCAATTGTTTGTTTAGCATATCGCGCACAATCTTGCGCGGGTAATTGACCGTCAGCTTTTCCGTCTCCTCCACCAACAGTCGTTTCATACTTTGCGTATGTAAGAATTGACGCACCGAATGCCACAGTTTGTTGGCATTCGTTCTCTCCCCAAACAACCCCATCCGAGGTCGTATGGGGTTGCGGTCCTGAATCCAGTTGGGTGAAGGCGGTAACTGCCACCGCTTCACGTCCCACACGTGTCCCCACATCCCCACCACGCGATAGCCTACCGCTCTCAAGCTCTGCGTCCGATCCCTCGTCCTCTCGTACAGATCCCCCATCGTCACCCCCAGATGGGGATGCACGTGGTGTCGGTCCTTGAAACAGATGGTACACCCATGCCAATAACAGCCATGATACTGGTAGACCGTATTCGTGGTACGGTCGTAGCCGTCGACCTTGGTCCCCAAGAGGGTCACCTCACCCTCACTCGTTCCCGCCCACCGCAACCACGGGATCGACAGCGAGTGCAACCATTCCAAGGCGAGGGTCGAAGGTCAGACACTCCTTGAACGGATCGACGAAAAATTTACTCACGTACAGTTCACGAAATTTCAAACAGCCCCGCGCCATTACCATCACGTCCTGCACACAGTACTTGTCCAACTCGGCTTGAAAATCAAACGTCTTGCCCTGTTGCTCCTGCCACCAGCCCCGCAACTCCTGGTCGTCCATCTCGTCGATCCCGTAATACTCCAACGCCGGGTACGGGCCCACGTCCTGGGCATTCTCCATCGTGTTAAAGAAATGTGGAAAATACCCCTTCTCCAAGCCCGACGCGCCGAAGGTGGCGGGAAAGTTCCCTAAGGCCATGGGGATAAAACACAACGAATCCTTGAACGTCACGTTCTGCACCACCATCGACAAGATCTTGGCCCCTTGCTTGACACACTGGGGTGTAATGTTACACCGCACACATTCCTCCAGGATGGGGTACGCGTCGTACCCCTTAAGATTGTGCGCCAAAAACGTATAGCAGACATGGCGCTCATACTGCTCCCCCAGCAAAAAGTTCATAAATTGAGTCACATGATCAAACTTGTGTAACCGTTGACGTCCACACGTCCCCGGACATCCCGTCGTCCCGTAGTCCTCGAAGGTGTCCACACACTTGTGACACACCAGCAACACTACCACCTTGTTCACGACGTGGTGGTCTTCCAGACATCGTGTCTCGAAATCAAAGAAAACCAAGAAGAACGGTACGTCCTCATTCTCCCGCACCGGAACGTCCTCCACCCCCTTGACATAGCACAGATGCTCGCGACACCCCGCGTCACCCCGCGTCACCTCGCGTCACCCCGCGTCACTTCCCTTTGACCGCAGACCGTACAATCGTACTCGTAGCACACGTGTCTCGGATCCAGGTAGTACGTCCGCGTTTTGGGGTCCCGTTTCAATTGATCGACCGTCACTCCACACGTCCGGCACCGCCCTAGACGTCTGCACGTCGAGAAAAACAGTCCATACTTGTGGCACTGCACCAGGTGTGCTCCGTCCAAAATTGCCGATGGCACGTCACGTCGGGGCCAAACCACCCCTCCCAGGTTGCTTTTACGCGTGGGCAATTTATTCAAGATGGCGGACATTCTCGGGTCGAAAAGAGTCATGGGTAGAAATGGCTGTCCTGTGGTGCAAAAGGACGAGTATTTTTTAATTGTTTTAGGGGTCTACGTACCGGCTTGAATGATCTGGCGGGTTTGTCTCTGTTCTGAAATAGAGATGCTTTTGAGTGGTATATTTTTTGTCATGGTTTGGCATCTTGTTTTTGCACGAAAATAATGATAGGATCTCCCTCTCTCGAGCAATCTCTGCCAGAGGAAACCTCAAGGTTAGCTATTTTGTGTTAAAATTGCTTTTAATTCTGATTCTTAAACGAAAATCAAAAATCATACGATTTTAGTTCGGTTCTTCATCGTCTAAAAAATGTGCTTTTAGTTGAGATATGTGGTTTAGTAAAAAAAAATTGCCATGGATTTCGTAGGGTACCTACGAGTACAAAGAAGCAAAGGTTCCCACTTAGGGATTACAATCGATTAAGAAAAGAGAGACTGCAAACAGAACTTGAGAAAAAACTAGACACTGACATCAAAATCAACCAGATAAAGGCTGATCGTATCCAGAAAGAAAACGAACTGCAAAGACTAGATGTTGAGCTTAATAATGTCCAAGAAAAGATAAGAAGAAAGAAAAGAAAAGTAAGTTATTTTTGTGACATTCTGAAGCCATATTTCTGAAGGTGACAACTGAAGTTTAGGATATAATAATTCAGTTGAGTGCATGATCTTAATCATGCAGAAGTTATAAGCTTAGATCTTATATTTATGCTCATTCCTAATGACTGTATTTAACAGATTGCTGAATTAGAAAGTAATTTCAAATTGGAGGATTTGTCTGAAAATAAAAAGATCAAGTAAGTTGAAATAAGTAAATATTTAAGGTGTTATATCATGTTCCCATGCATCAGCACTAGATTTTGAATTATGTTTATAATACCATACAGTGTGCAATAGGAATTTCCTTTAGTCAAACTAAAAGGTTAAAGAAATCCTTAGAAATATGGTCTCTAAGCCCCCTGGAGGTACTTCGGGTCATTTTCAGTGGGGATGCTCCGCTCAAACTCTCTACCTCTTACCCTTTGAAATAGCAAGTTTTAGAAAAAAGTATCCCTTTTATTTGTGTTTCTGGCAGAAAAGGTACCCCTTTCACATACATTTAAAGAAAAGCTACCCATATTTTACCAAACAAATCCCAACCCTTACATAAACCTGCTTCCTGAAAACGGTACACACACCCCTTTGTAGAGGAATCAAAGAAATGATTTAATGGTATTGGATATGATTGAATGGTATTAAAGTCCTAAATACCCCTCCATAGTTTTATATTACAAGGAGAATTTAGTTTGAATTTTATAACTAAGAATTTCAATTAACACAGACGTTCATATTTCATGATGTTTTAGAAGGTCAGCACTATGCAGTGTTTTAGATACAACATCAAGTGACAAGCTAAACCTCTCAAGGCATCAGTTCCTTAGAAGAAGAAAAAAGACACTCAATGCTCTGCGTCCAATTCACTGCTCGCCTCTATCAAAAAAAGGTAACAAGCCAATATGTGCTGGAATGTGGACAACTCTTGTATCTGTTAGCAGCAAAAAAGAGTTAACTAATTATGTTGAGAAATCAACGAGATGCGTGGAAGAGGTAGTACCATCAATTGTCAAGAAGAATGTTAAATGCTATGAGAAAAGCATGAAAAATAAGGTTAGGAGTACGAGAGTATTGTATCAAGGTGGCCTCATTAGCAAAAGGAAGTATAGCAGTATTAGAAAACAGTACAGATACCATCAAGGGAACTGAGAAAAAAAGGAAGAAAAACCAGAAAGCTGAATTTATGAAAGGTTGCGAAATTCCAAAAATTTTGCCTTATAAAGAACTGATGAAATATATCTTAACTATTGATATTGGTGAACTGCAGTCACTGGACACACTCGGTGAGCAATACTCCTTTGAATCAAGCCCTGGGGTGTACAGACCATTGCAACCATTCTTGCTAAGACTCACAGATTTATACCTTCAGCTAGATGAGATAATTCCATGTCTACATTGGTTTAATGGAGAGCAGGGAGTGCTGCACGTAGCTGTAGGTGCAGATGGTGCACTTTTGGGAAGAATGAAACTGCCACTGGTAGAGTAGTATACCAATTAATAAAGTGAAAAACAGTTTTAAATATAGATGTAGACTTCAGGTATCTACAGACTAACAAATGTCTGGCAAACAACTCTACAAACTGTTATTGATTTTTTTTATTCAACATATATATATATGAGATGGTTCATAATTTATCTTAAGGGGGAGGCTATGATGATTTTGAGGGAGGTCATAAAATATTAACTCATGACAACAGGGGGCTTCCAAAAATGTATGTGGAAAAAATCAAAATCATCAAGTGCATGGTTTCTCGTAGTCTTTGTGTAAATATCAATTAGAATAAAACATGAGAACACATTAATTGAACTCAAGTTGAGATATATATAACATTTATTAATATTTTATAATTTGTTTCTTTCTTTTCTTCTAGCGTACTTAGTGAGCATTCTAAATTTGCTCAAGAGAGTTCAAAGCTGTCATGAGAATCATCTGCTTATGGGTGCCAATGTTGCTGAAGACCACCCCTTGATGTTGCAGTACACACAGCATTTGAAAGAGGAAATGAAAGAAATTGCAAGGAAATTTTTAGAAACAGACAATGGTCATAATATTGTCTTTCAGTTCAAATTGATACCATGCGATATGAAATGGGCTGCGGTTATGAATAACTGCGCACACTATTTCTCTCCATTTGCAAATGTCAATCAAGATAACAAAAATGTCATTGGTGGTTCAATAGGTAGTTCTGAAGCTACATGGAAGTAATGGGATTATCAAGAAAGAATGGAAACAGCTGAAAAGGTTGAAAAGTTCAAAGCAAAGTTAAAGGATCCTGGTGGTAAACAGAGAAACCAGGTTACCAAGTTCATCTCACAGAATAAATCCCGACAGGAGTTTATCCCTCCGCTGGGAAAATATGTTAGCCTCATCAAAGCCGAACCACTTCACAATACAAATAATGGGTGGCAGCAGTGGTTTACTAGTATCCTAACTATTGCTATGGCACACACCAAAGCACCCCCAAGTGTACCACTATCTGATATCCCAAATACCACAGCATTAATGAAACTCATGAAATCTGTCAAAGATACAGCACACTGTACAAGGCTTTTCAAGAGCTTCGAGCGATTGTACAATGAGAAGAGAGCAAAAGGGCTTCCCTTCTCCTACAGATTTACAGGGCTGGAATCCAAAAGGTTGTCATGTCATTGAAACAGTGAAATAAGTTCTCTTTTTATATGAGGTTACAAATTTAAGTCTTCTTATTGTATAGACTCTTTTTTACATCCTACAATATCCTTCTTTTTTGGTGTTTAATGCCAATTAATTCTTTTCATAAGAAAAAAAAAAAAATGAAGTTGAATATGGAAAATTAAGCTTTGTTGGATTTATTAAAAGGGTCTATTACCACATGCCAACGCAGCAATAACATTTCATTCGCTACCAATGTCTGTCTGTTTTTCAGGTTTTCATGGCACTTCAGTCCAACATGAAGTCTTAGCATTTCCAACCTTAACAAAGGGGTCAGTGTTACAACTTCATTGCCTAGTGTTCATTGGATTAAAGCTCAGAAATGCTGCCTCCATTTATTCAAGAGCTGAAATCAACAGGTATTTTTAAGAAACAAGAGAATGATCAAAATTCTATACTATGCAATAAATATGTGAAGGAAAAAAAAATCAATAATAAATAGAGTAACAAATATTGGTAACCCAGGGAGGACGGGGTTGAGGTCGGTGTGTGTGGACTTCCAGTACCTGTAGTGTAACAGTGCATTAGGCATTCAACTTTCTTGCATTATATATAGTTTGAATAGCAATCTAAGGGATTGCATTTGGACCCTGCAAAGGTACAAAAGTTACTACTAAACCCTGAGATATCACCCCAAATTATCAATTAAAGTTAGGGACTGGTCATTATTTATCGAGAGGGGGAGCTGGTGCAAATATGGGGTGGGTCATATATTTTCATGCAAGCTTTGTGGAAAGTGTTTTAAGAGAATGTATGTGGAAAGGGGGGTGGGGCCATTAAAAGCTGGGCAAGACACTTTTCCATTTGCACCAGCCCCCATCTCGATAAATAATGACCAGTCCCGCATTTTCTTTATTCTAGTTCTCAAGTTGATGACTTGAAGACGCTTTGTCAACATTATTTCAATGCTCATGCCTTGCTGCTAACAAAAGTCAACCCAACCATTTCGACAATTGGTTACGCAATACCCCACCACACCTATTTGAAGAGTTGCACTATGGTCTAGGCTTAAATTCAATGCAAGGGCGTGAAGCTAAATATATCCAGCTGGCAAAGTACACTGAAAACACATGCAATGTCCGAAAACATCAAAGATGGTGGATTGTGTTTCGACATGAATTCGTGTGTCAGATATGGCTAAGGGAGATGGATCCCTTCAGTACAACATATGAAGAAAATCGTGTGGAATCCTTTATACCTAAGAAAGAGAATGACAAAGCAGTTTGTTACTGTGGTATGCCAAAAGAAGCAGCTGATGAAGGATGCAAAGTCTGCACAAGCGATCTCATGAAGGCTATTAAAGAAACTGTAGTGTCTGGAAAAATAAGTCCTAACTTGCATAAATTTGCTGATATCAAGCCCCCTAAAGTTCCTGGACAGCACTAGACTTTCAGTTTTAACAGCACAGGAGGGGGTGGAGGGTTGGGGGGTAATAAAAATTCAGAAATGTTGAACTCTTGTTGTGTACAGTGTGAAAACAAAACTAGGAATACATTTAAGTTTACAACTCTCTCCTTGTGTATAGTACCTGTATAAGGTTCAGTTTTCACAAATCTGTTTTGAACATTTTATGAAACAAAAGGAGATGCTAATACAAAATGTAACAAGTATGCTGTTTACCTTTCATTGTTCAACCTTGTCCTTGTGTATAGTATGATAATTTACAATTAGTAGAAATACTAAGGTAAAGTAACGTGAAACGAAGTCTTGAGTATACAATGTTCCTAGTGTTGGGGAATGCCATTGTGATTCCAGACATCATATGAAAATGATATTGACAACACTTCACTGTTCTTGTTGTAATTCATGCAGAAAGGCTTGTCCCTCGATATTATGACTGAAGCACATTCCCCGTTTTTGAAGTCTTTTTTTAAGAGCATACATTTC
>JAAAQI020099331.1:0-14577 GCA_011800005.2 Stichodactyla mertensii | reverse complement strand
TAATATCGTAGCATGCCTATTTTCTTTGGTTCTTGTTTCCCTAGAACGTGTATACGCTACTTTCTTTCCATTTCAACATCGAACAACACGGCTCAGGGCTTATATCAGCGATGTTACGAATGATAGTTAGGTGTTGACATGACTCGCAGGGGACTCAACCAGTTGTTCGTTATAGGAATCATGGGCGAGAAAAATGCCGTGGGCCTGTGGTAGACCTAGGCTTCAAATAAACTACATAGGAATCTATATATTGATAGCTTGCAACCATTCCCAAGAGGATTCAAAGACAAAGGCATGGCGGCCATGTTGGTGTATAGACAAAAGGAAATAATTAGACTTTATGTTTCGAAACACCACCGACATGGTTGCGAACAATTTATCAAACGCTCTGGACTGATCTAAATAATAAATGAAGAATTATTGCAGCGTTGGCAGAATGATTGTGAAAACAGTACAAATTGCTTGTTTTTAATTAAACTGTTAACACTTGTTATCGAATTAATATTGGGTATGTATGGCGGAACACCAAATGAAGGCTAATTGATTTCAAATAAAATGAATTGTCAATAATAGAAAACTATGTTTTACTTGTTATTGGCAATTTTCATTTACAAATAACAATGTTTCCTAATCATTTTTGTTCAGTGCCCTCAGATGAAGCCAATTTTTGAAGCTCCATTAACCAAATATAGTTCTGATTCGAAATCATTGCTAGGAAGATTAGTCAACTAAGCAGTTAACATCATCGCCATGTTGGATGTGATAACAAGTTCATCCAATATGGCGGCTGTGAAAACCACTAATATCGAGAAACTATCTAGAGCCCTGAAATTATTCTACTTAATTAAGGCCGTTCCCGGCCATTGTCCCTGCGCATCCTTTTTGAGTGCGCGCGCGAGAAACGTCTTGATTATTTTGTTCATATAATAATAAAAAAGCGATAAAATTCAAAATGGCGTCCAAATTTTCAAAGTTTACAGCATAATATTTCCAAATCAAAGTTGTTGACCCCATCTTTTTACTTTGCAATAGGATTCAGTCACACAACGTAATGATGTCGATTGACAGTAGGATCTTTTACCCTTTGAGCGTTCTTAAACTCAGGGTTAATTATTATGATAAGATATAAAGTATCTATATCTGATTTGGAATGAGAGCATGACGTAATTCAAACTGTAGGTGAGACTTGTTCAAATGACTTTTACGAATGGGCTTCATAATTAAACTTTTGGTTTTCTTAAGTACTCCTTAAACTGGAAAAAATCTGCTGCAACAGATACTACTATCTTGTGATCAGTAGTTCATACTGTTTGCTCTAGCTCATTAAGTGAAGACTCGCATCAAAATATTCAGCTATTTTTGAACCTCGTCGAGATCGATTGCAATTAACCACACTTATATAATCAGGGCAAATATCCGCTTCGGTTGCCATAGCAGTAGAAAGGAGGCAGTGGAATGCTAGTATCGATCATTTGTTTTATATATAGCTATTTTAAAAATAGACGATAGAAGGTAGACGATAGGCAATAGGCAATAGGCATTGCTATATAGCTATGGATTTTCCTGATATAACCAACGCTCTCATTGGCTGAAAGATGATCACGTGGTATTAACTAAATCTAACTGTATCCTGAGCGGGAAATAATAACTTATTTCCCGATCGGGATACAAGTAACACCTGAAAAGGAAAGGTAAAATAAACCAGCACACAGCCCAGTACGCGTGATCAGAGCGTGATTAATTCGGTGGCGTGACATCAGTGCACGAATCAGAAACAAGAAAACCGATAAAAAATCACTTCAGATTCCAGAGTCCAGAACTTTTGTTTACTTTTCGCTTACGTACTAAATAAATTCTTTTTAATTTCTAAAATTGGTTGCGAATCATTTCTCTGTTGCTATATAACAAAACACTTGGGGAAGCAGTTAAATTTGTTTTCCATCGAGATCAGACATTAAGTGTATAATAGGCAACAGGCGATAGACAATAGGCGATAGGCACAAAAGAAAGAACAAAGAAAGTATATTATGGCATTCAGAACTTTAGATGCCACTTATTGTCTGATATCATATGACTTAAATCTAGTGTTATTTTTAGCTTAAGATCATTATAATTATCTTGCTAATGAAAACTAGTGATAGTTAAGAGATTTTGCCCTGATATCATTTTACAATATTTAAATGCCATCCAAAATAGCTGATGTTCTATTCCTACCAAGTAAACAGAGCATGCTATAAATTCTAGCATTTTCTAAAAATGTCAGTAGATAGAAAGGATCATTCCTAATAATCATTTGAGCCGATAGAAGCAAGCTATCCGTCAAAATATTGTATATATAAGAACAACTCTTGGAAAAGCAAGCCAAAGACCAAGAAACCAACTGCATTTCAGCGAGCGTCTTCCATCGGTAACAACTACTGAGATCGATTACCCCCGTCAGGTTTCTCAAGCTCAGATTCTGCTTGGTAGGCTAGCCAAAGGCCTCAGACATCTCCGACACACGAGCTTTGAAGTGTCCAGTTTTCCTAGTCGGTGCTATTACAGCCCCGCGCTGCCCGGGAATAGTCTTTCTTTCTTTCTTTCGATTGCCATGAATAACAGCAATTCGTACGTCAGTTTCGAGGGAGTAACCCCTGAAGCCGCTGCAGCCGTACTGTCTGTCAGTATAGTTGTTGGCGTTTTCGTTATCGCTTTAAACTTTGCTACGATACTAACATTTGTCATAAACAGACGTCTTCGTCGTCGCAGGTTGTACTGCCAGATCAACTTGGCAATGATTGATATGATGCATGGTGTTTTGAGAATAGCTTTAGAGACATGTATATATGACATTGCCTTTGGATCACATTGGTTTTGTTCTAGAGAGTCGCTGAAAGGTATACTGGCAATTCATGACATTGTTTTTGCTATGTGTCTCTTCTCCTTGGTTCTTGTGTCTCTTGAACGTGTATACATAACCTTCTTTCCGATTAGGCATCAAACAACACGATTCCGGACTTATGTCATGACGTCCGCTTCAACATGGTCGCTTGCTACATCCATTGTGGGTACGTTCATGACAATTAAATCTTTTGCGTACAATGGCCCTATCTTTATGGCTATTGCAATAAGTTTGATCCTAAGCAGCCTCGTGATCATATGTGCATCATATACAGCCATATTTCTCAACTTAAAACTTCGATACGAGAGGTTACAGATGAACAGAAATAGAGCCCTCCATAGGCGGGAAACATAACCATGAACAACATCTTGCGATGACTTTGTTTATAGTTACAATGTTATTATTAATAACATGGCTACCATGGATTATCGTTATTTCTATTGTTGTGTGGGACACCAAATATATATCTTTTGCTGAGTACAGAGTTCTTCTGATCATACAGCTCACAAACTCGCTAATCAATCCAATAATCTACGTCATTAGAATGAAAGACTTTAGAAAAGCGATGTTACAACTTCTGGTTAGGTGTTCACGTGACTCGCAACGGACTCATCCAGTTGTTCGCTATAATAATCGTGGCAAGAAAAATGAACCTGCGATAGAACTCAGTTTTCCATGTCAGTAAAAAGTGGTGGTCCAGGCGTCACGTTACCGTCACATTTCGATTAGTGTCTCCAGCTTTTACGTCCTTTAGCTAACAGACAATCTCCTTCAAAAATAGCGTAGTACATTATCAAAGCGAGAAATCTGTTATCAGTCATTTCAAGACACCAAGCTGTCAGACACGAACTCGCGTGAATAGCAGTTTTGCTTATTCTGAGAACAGGACGGTACTTTATAACGCGAAACAGGGTTTTAAACAAACATGAATACTTACCCAATACTGCCTTTACAAGACTATAGATATAATGTTCTTGACAGTAATATAAATAACTGGAAAATTTTTAAAAAATTACACATTTGATTACTTCCTATTCCTGTCATTGAAATAAATAATGAAAATATTAATTCACGAACGCTTTTTGAAAATAATTATCTCGAATTTGATCGGCTGGCAATTCTTCTCGTCGGCAGCCAAAGAGAAAACAAGAGTGCTGCCGTGAGGAATACTTTCTTCTCTATTTAAACATAAAAATTCCAATGCTACAAGGGAAGACTTTAAATAAATAAAAAAGAAATGAAATGAATTGAATAGTCATCCCCTCCCCACCCCTACCCCCCAAAAAGGGCACTTTCCTCCCCTTACCATACATCAAATAGAAAACTCAACTCTCATCCCCCGTAACCTCCAATACAAAATACTCGAATCCACCCTACTCCACCCCAGAAATTAGTAAATACACCTCAAAAACCGGGGGCGTGCAGTGCGCAATATACCACTTCTATTTTTTATCATGCCTTTGGTGTTGTTTGTACCGAAGCTAGACCACAATGCACCTTGTTTATCTATCTCAGAAAAAAAGTCTAGAGCTTCAAGAAAAGATCCCTTTTATCGTCACTCCACTTTTCAACCCTCTCCCTTTTGTTCCTTCCATTTTTTCTAAAACCAAAGCAAAAGGTCTCCTCTGGCATTTACTTCCATAAAGGGGGAAGGAGTGGGGAGGTTACGGTAGCAGCAAATGGATTTGAGCTTTAAAGCTCAATACCTTGACATCCAAAAGCAGTTAATTTAAATATACCATTTTTATAATTTTGACTTATGAGCACTTGAAACCATTAGAAACTTGAGGCCAACTTTCAGTCAAATCCATTAATTTCCCACCGCAATAACCACAGTCGACAATGACAACTTTAACTAACTTACTAGTTTATTGAGGCTTATGAGCTATAAAATAGCCTTATTTTAAGGTGTACACTTTAATTGCATTATGTAGCGACAATAAGCAATATTCTCGTTCAATATATAAGACACACTTTCGTTCAAACGCCTCCTGACTCTCCATTTTTGTCTTCCACGAAAACTAAACAAGTAGTTCTTGTTATTTTAATTGCTTTTTTTTTACTTTATGGCTTTATTTTAATTGTCTTGATTGATTTGGCTAGACAATTTTATTCGATTTGCAAAGGACGCTCGCCATTATCAACGTCGTTGCCATGGAGATCTCAAGGACCTTCGCTTGAGGATGCTATTGTCCTGGGTACTATCACATCGTAGCTCTAGTATATAGCATAAAGACCTTAAGTTGTCTAGTAGATCGAGTGAATCTTCTTTCTCATCTACTCGCTTCTCGTTCAGTCCACCGTTGATACCGAGGCATCTTTGTTGAGCTGTTTGACATAACTGTCGAAGCTGGATCTTCTTTGGAATATTCTACGTGTTTATGAAATACAAAACGAATATCGTAAAACACAAGATTTGATATTACGTTGGCTGGCATTGAACTTATAAATCGCAATATATGCTAAATTTAGCGCGAAATATTTTAAAAGCTAAGCTAGCTTATCTAGATACCTGATTCGCCGGAAGCCACGCCCGCACCAAACCAACATAATGTGACTGTGTCGATGTAAAAATGTTGTATAGAGTAGTATATAGTGTATAGTTTACTATAAACCCCACACTAGAGACAAGACGCTTGTGAGTTCTCGGTTTGGAAATGCTATGTTCACCCGTATGATGGCTAGGAGTGCGAAGCTGAGAGAGGACTGGATAGAGAAGACACGTCCTTTTAATTGTTTGACTGAAATCTAATATCCTAGCCTGGTTGATTTATCAGAACAAGGCTAAAAGCTCCTGTGGCTGAACCCGGGAGAAAATTGCTGGTCAGAGCACAAAGATCAATTATCTGCATCTCATAATTGGTGATTATTAAAGGCAGTGTAAACTGCTTGTTATCGGCAATTATCATGTTCCCAGCCACTTCTTCCTTTACGAGATTACACCTATTTCAAAAACGTTGTTAGACGGGGACTGAGACCCGAGACCGAGGAATTGAGGGGCACGAGCTGTGAACTCATTTTTAAATCAAGTTTTATTTTCAAATTAAGTTTTATCTTTTAGCATAATTTGCAATCAGTAAAGTAGCTAAGTAAGACACCACCTTGGAGCGATGACCTGCGCTGGCGAATTGTTTGGCTCACATTTTAGAGTTTCGAATTCGCCGACCGACAGGCTTTTTGAAATAGGTGTATACGTCGACGCTAACCAAGCAACAGCAAGATGATCTATTCAGTTGACCACCATTACCTTGTATGAATTCAATATTTTGTAACAAGCAATTGCTGTTCGTTTGATTCCGCAGGTATGTCACCATTACTGAAAATAACAGCTCATTGAAATACATATCAATCAATTTGATTGGCTAATTTGATCCCCCCCCTAGTTTTGCTTTGAAGCTCGGCCGTTTTTTTTTTTTTCGGAGATCACTGAAATAACAACCGTTATATTTGGTAATAGTAATTTCTCGACAAAACAATCAAGGAAAAAAAAAAAAAGGGAAACGACTCGAATATCTTTAAAATACCGTTGCGTTACGATAACTTGTTCCGAGTTGCGTAAGCAAATGAAGATTGAAACACAAAGCCCACCTTACCCCCAAAAAGAACATCTTACCACTTCTGTTCGTTTTCCATTCCTGTTGCCGGTGCCGACTTTTCCAAATTGAATGTGAACGGCGCTGCTTAGCCAACAGTTGACCAAAAGAACCAAGAAGACTGACAACAAGATTTGGCGTCCGTCGAGTTTCATCTTAGCAGATTTAGATATTACAGATTTAGGATCTTGGATCAACAATTTGCTAGTAGTATCGCCTCTCCTGACGTTACTCTGAACGAGTTACAAGTTATTCTGATGGTACAGGTCTGATTTGTCGACTTTATATACGTTTTTCAGCGAACCAGGAAGTTACTTTAACGCGATAAATCACCCATGCATTTAATAATAGTTCGTCGAATCTCGAATTGTGAACCGCTTAAAGTGACTTCAAGTGGGCTGTTTGTTATTAGAAGAAGATCAAAAGAAAGTCAGTTTGCTGTTCTCAAGAGGCAGGGGACGTGATATCCCGCTGTATGCCAAGTCAATTGGCTTGATGTAATTCTCTTTGTAACTCCCGATTACCTAATTGATTCCCTCATCCAGAAAAATAACAGTTATTCAAGAGTAAAGCGGAATCTAATAAAGTGGAGAGAAAGCGGGATTATTTTGGACTGCGTTCCGCCAATCGCTTCAGTTTACTTTCAGGAGTTTTTAAATTAGAACTAAAACTACGCCCACAGGCAAGAGTGCTAATTCCCTGCGCATCCTGTACAACCTGTTGGCCCTCTTTGGAAGTTCAAGAACGGCTGCTTCCTTTCTGAAGATAAGCTACAATGTCTAACAGGAAATTATAGTTTTAAAAGAAAGTGAACAATGAAAAGGTTATGGAAAAAGTCTGCGAAGTTAGCATCCTTCGTTTTCATCGTACTTTAAAGCACTCTTCAATTTTGTTTCACACACTTTGATCATTATCAATAAAACATTGATCTGATGCTATTAGTGGCTTTTACGTCGATTATTGGTCTATGTGTTTGCGGCGAACACCCGCCACAGTTGCCGTAAAGTACGCAAAGTTAATTCCTACAGTATTTTTTTTATTATTAAACCCACTAGGAATCGAAAAGGCTGCTATCCAAACGCCTTAAGTAAATCATCAAGCAATATATCACTTTAAACACCCCCTTATATAATGTAATAAATTGTAATATATTGGAAATACACAGCTCATCAATCTCATGATGTATATTTGAAATCAGTCGATGTTTATTCGCGTTATTGGCTGTACATAAAAGAACTTAATGCTTAATGGAACGAACTAAAACCATATCGTGATTTCTGTCAAAATTACCATAGCTGAAGAAGCGCTAAAGATAACTCCATCAGACCCTTCCAAACTTATCTTTTTTCTTTAGCTTTTACGTACAATAAATGCTATAATTAAATTCATTCGATTGGAAAAGCCGTGTATTAGGCAGAAAGACAATGTAATCCATCTGATAACGAGTGTTATCTGCGCGTATGAGGTTTATGTTAACGATAACGTTTCTTATGTTCGTTTACAATGTTCTTTTTTTTTCGTTTACAAGTGCTCTTGGTACTCTATTTTGTAACAGTGTTTGTCATCGGTATCTAGCGCGTACCCGTACGACCCCTTTGTCAAAGATTGTATCATCAAGATATCCAGTGAACTTAAGTGGTAATAAATTAGAGCGGACCTTAGAGAAAATTCACTTCGATAACTAGTTTTTCTAACAAAGAACTTAGGTTTTTATTAATTTTGGTGTTATAGTTAGAGCTTCAAAGGCGGAATACCATTCTTAAAACATGCATTTCCATAAATAATGACGTACCACGAGTTCTAGTTTTTTGTTCAGAGTTATTATTAAAGATCGAAGTGCCCAGTAAATGCGCAATTAACCACGGTAGAAAGGGAATCCGTAAAAGGCTATAATATCGAATCGACAACCCGCGTGTACTCTCACCGTAAATAAATATTTACCCATTACACTTAAGTTAAATGACCCTTAAAAGAGATTTAGGCAGGTATCTAATTCACTTGGACTTATGAACATTTGCCTTATGTCATGCACCATCTTTCGTTGCTAAGGGCTTTGAATCTATAGCATGGCTTCTTATTATATACATAGATCTATCCTGATAAAGCACAATCGTTGTTATAGACCTATTATAGGCACTCCATTGATTACATAAATGGTCTTAGTTTTTGCTAAACACAAAGGGTGTGTGCGTATAGTAGCTTGTTAGCCTAAGTTTGCACATGATGTAAGCCACGAAATCAAACGACAATGTACTTCCATATATGTTTATCTGACATTTTTAATTGGGAAAATGTCGCCTCGTAATCGTTTTTAGGAACCAATATACCGTCTCTGTTCGTGTGTGGGAACAAGTACTTTCCTCACTAGCTAACAACAAATGCCGCACGTTCTTTTTCGTTCGTTTCGTTTTTGATTTTTTTGGTTTTTTTTGTTTTTTTGGGTTTTTTTTGTTTTGTTTTGTTTTGTTTTTTGTTTGTTTGTTTGTTTGTTTGTTTTCGTTGTTAAGGTATTCAAAAAATCACAAAGATATAATTTACATTATTTCTATTTGCAAATACTCGGCGAATCTTTACTCTTCCTAATAATGTACACGGGGATTAGTATCAACAAAATAGAATAGCTCAAAATAGAACAAGTGAAAGGTTCGTTAAACCTTGACGTCTTGGCTGGCTATATCCTTCATAGTACTCTGTAGTGCATCTACGCGTGCTTTATCTCAATTACGTAACGATTGGCGTTAGACAAAAAAACACCTAAAATATCAATTCTTGTTATTCCGAGCCGATATCTCTAAAAATAGTCAGTCAACCAATTTATGGTATACTAAAGAACCTGTCAAACAGTTCTTAGGGTTCGTGAACAAGTAATTTTTATCAATTGCTGCAATAATGAAAATGTCATAATAAAAGTGATAGGTATCGATGTATAGTCATCGTACTTCAGTTTTTGACATCTTTTCAGCATTTGTTTAATATATGTTATTCATATGATTTATGCTTGTATGAATTTTTTATTTAACTATTTGGCTTGGATTTTTTTTTTTTTTTTTCTATTCTTTTTCAGTAGTTTTTCGTGCGAAGTTTTTATTAGTATTTATATTTTCCTCTTATTTTTTTACATTCCTTCTTCTTTCTGCTCTTATGTTGATGTTTTTGCATCCTTCAATTCTATATTTGCCACTTCAAAATAATTCTTCATTTATTTTTTCTTTTATCGCTTCCCCCCTTTCATTTCTCTCTTTATTTCATTCATCCATGATGTTTGTTTTGTACTTGTTATCAAACTGTTGAGCTCATCAGTATTTTTAGCACCTCAAAGCCCATATACCTTTCTAGATATTTCAAGACGTCAAAAATGTTTTTATAGGCAAACTAATTTTAGTTGACAAGTTTATGAATCTCCTTTTATTCCAGGCTCCGTTGATTCTATCCCTCGACTCTTATTCTGAAGTGGAATATAAGTAATGGGTTTGACAAGTTTGACAGATAAGATTGGATTCTAACTGAGAGATAGGAATACAGAATAATCAACTTATATGCCTTACACGGATGTACACCCTACAAATCTTATAGGAAATAAGATCTCCAGTATTCTCAGTATCAAACATTGTAAGTAAACAAGCAATTTTGTGCTAAACCCGGAGTTAACAGATTATTCTTCTTGTAGTTCAAGTTCCTTTTTTCGATTTCTCTGCTTTCCTCTCTTCATTTGAGAATGTTTTTCATTTAGACAACCAATCTTTCTAATGACAGTGTCGTTGAAATGGCACATCGTTTACGCGGGTTTTTTATTTCGTCGTCTTCTTCTCCTTCTCCTTCTCCTTCTCCTTCTCCTTCTCCTTCTCCTTCTCCTTCTCCTCCTCTTTTTCCGTTACATGTATCCGTATTTCTTCTAGTTTTCCCCCTTTAATTTAGATATCTTGAATCAGCACTAATCATCCCTGCATAATTGTGCCTTCTGTAAGTTTTCTTCCTGTCAGCATGTTTTCTTTTTACATTATTTCTAATACCTCTAGACGTACTTTTTCTTTCTTTCTCAAAACTGGAAGAAATCCCCCGCTTGAATTTTCATGTCAATGCTTTATTGTTCTACACATGCTACAAAGAGTTTACGCTTCTGTCTCTACAGCTTCCTCCATTCTTATCCCACTTAACTAATATTTTTACCGTCATTTCTTGTTTGATCGATTAAGATTTTAAACTCATAAGCCAGATAAAACTACAGGTTCTTTGTTTCTTAGGTCCGGTACAGTCATTATGATAATTCTTCTGAAATGACTTCCGCATGCATTTGCTCAGCACTTGTTGTCATTTCCGTTTGGTTTCTTCCAGACATTATAATTACTCTACTCTTCAAATATGACAAAGAAAAGTTCACATCGTCTTTTTGCTTCTAGGAAATGAAATAATGAACTCATGCTACTACTTTAAAGCTGAGGACTTTCACCGGGATTATTTAACTTTAAGATTTTCAAAATAATTGGGCTCGTGCTTGAGGCCAATTTTACAAAGACAGACAGACAGAAAGAAAGAGAGAGAGAAAGAGAGATACAACGAACGAATTTGAACGGTGCATTTGACGAAGACAGACAGACAGAAAGATGAAGAGAAGGAAAGAAATTAAAACGAAAAAGGGAAAGAGAGAAAGAAAGAAAGAAAGAATGTAAACTGAACGACCGATGGAAAGAAGTTGAAAACGAACTTAAATTAGAAGTTATGTTCAATTTATTCTTTTCCACCAAGAGTGTTTTCATCGTCAAGGAACAATATGTCTATATGAATACAGCCATTATGAATAGAAGACCTCCTATGGGCTTTTAATTTCCTACAAGTCTAAATTGAGTGGTAAAATCTAGAAATTCCTTTCTTGATTAGCCTAGGAAATACAGTAACTGTTTCAAAATGTGAAAGCAAAATTTGCAAAGCAGATCATGGCATTAGTGATGACATGTGAGGGTCTGGACTTAAAAATAAATAAATAAATGAATAAATAAAATGCAGGGATTTAAAAAGGGCGTTTATTCACAAAACACATCAATTTGCTACAACGAACTCAGAACAATACTCGTTAAAATGGTTTTTTTTTCCTTCTTCCCTGGAAGAAATTGCTAATTGAAAATCATGTGTTTTCTACTCGTAATTCTTTTCGCATCTGTAGCTGACGTCTCTTTGACATGGTGATTTATTTTCATACGGGAGGTAAATAGAATATGATATTATTCTGACAAACATAACGAAATCTTGTAGGACATTTTTCGACATGGCAACGATGGGTACTCGTAATGACGGAATACATCCTTTGTTTTAATTTCACCCATTTTTCATTTCTTGTATTCACGTTTGGATTTTAGATTCTAAACAGGAAACTGAAACTGAAACTGAAACTGAATGGAAATGGAAAAAAAAGTCAACCTATCCACAAGCACAAACTATGTTGTTGTCTGTTATACACCTATTTCAAAAACATGCTCAGTCAAAAGCATCAAACAACAAGCTAGCCAAGGCTCAAAGTTTTTTGTTTTTGTTTCGTTTTGTTTGTTTTTGTTTTGTTTTGTTTCGTTTTGTTTTGCATTATTTTTTTTCATTTTGTGCAAGTGTAGGGGTCTAAGTGAGTACGACATGCATATGTACAGCAAAATAGAAAAATGTAACATATTTGTAAAATGTAACCATCTGTTTGCATTTCTGTGTGAGTACTGTTACTGTTAAAATAAAAAATAAAATCAAAATATGAAAATTAAAAATTAAAATTAAAATTAAAAAGGCTAAAACAACTTTTTACCCCCATTAGAGCTGTAAAAAAGTAGCGTAAGACAACCCCTCTCCATTTCGAGTGACTTAACGCAAAGTTCGTAAAACCTATCAGATACAAAACACTTTTTTTCGTTCGTACAACTTTATTACTAAATTACTTTAAAAATTTGATAGCACCCAATCCTTCCATCAAATAGTTCCCCCCCCCCCCCTCTCGTGATATAATACTTTACACTCTATCCCCCCCTCTCCGATTACAGAGCCCTCTCTTGATAATTCTTGTACAGTTCCTGATAGCTAGTGCGCATGGGTAGCCGGCGTTTCCATGAGGGTCACAGGTTGCTGCAGTACCACTGTATATGTTTTGTGGGAGGGTAGACAGGGGTGAGTCGATGAAAAAAGTGGGAAATGGCCTCCCCTCCCCCTCCTCCTCCCTCACCTTCCTTCTTAGGAGATCCTGGATACGCCCCGGTTCTTAGTCAAGAAGTCTAGTTGTCTCGATTTTTTTTCTTTGAAAGTTTCCACGTGAACCCCAGGTGTTTCAAACGTATTGTATGATCATTTTTGTTGTATTTTGTATCTTCAACACGATAAGAAAACAGCTAAAAGGGCTTTTAATCTGCTTACTTGATGACACTCTTTACGAGGATGTACACTAGAGTACTTAAGCTTAATGGGATCTGACTTCAATGGTACATTATTCTAATTAAGCCAATTCCGTATCACCATCTGAATTGCGTGAAACTTTGCTCTGCCTACAGGTGGTTTAGTAGTCCACGTGCGAATAGCACGTTTATACTCTTGAGTGATCAATTTTATCATATCCTTACTGCCTATGGGCCCGGATCTTCAAATAATCTTGGCGTATTTGAGACTGAAACATCACTATAGCAAGTAGAGCAGCGATAGCTCGAAGTTAACGCTATGTGATAGCAGGATGCTAGATTTTATCTTTGATTTTTCCTCTGCAAAAGACTTATTTCAAATCGTAAAAAAATGCATCGCATTGTTTGATTGCAGACTCATTTACTCAGGGGAGTTTACCTTTATATTAGTGCAGGAATATTCACAACATGATACAAATAGCAAAAATGAACGGCTTTCACAATACAAAAAGCTTGGCGAGAAATTTCACGTACCTTAAGGAAACTGCACGTATTATCCTACGGGGAAAAAATGGGGAACCCCGTGAAACAGAGGTACCGAAACAAGAGTATTAACGCTAACCCATGTATGCTAGGTGAAGAATTAATCATTCAGATCTTGTTGAGATCATATATGCAAAACACGACGTCGACTAAGACCTGAACCTCTTCTGAAAACCTACAAAAACGGGAAGGTTATAGCCATTTATCCAGTATGTCATTTGAAGCTGAACTTTGCTCATTTAGTACTCCTGAACTTATTGTTTCATGTGATTATAACATAATATTCTTCCATTACCTCCTGCTTTGCGAGGCCACAAATTGGTTTACTAATTAAGCTTTTTTATCAATCATTAGAGTTAATTAATATGAAGTCAAAACGCTAAACAAAGAAACTTAAGGTGACTAAATACTGTTGAACTGACTTTCCGAGCCCACAAGCATGCGCGTGCATAATTACCTCTGAATTGTAATGGAAACCTTCGAAATTTTGTAGAAAAAGTTTGAAGAACCATACACGTTTTGCACTTCAAGAGGGCAAAACCTTCAAATTTTGCCGCACGGGAACCTATGTATTTTTTGTGACTTTTGGAAAGACAATGTGGAAAAGAGACTTTTTCATGGATTTTTTCCAATATTAAATAGGCAGTCACCTCAAAGAAAAGGGCAAACTTTATCTCATTAAAATACAGTTCCACAGTTGGAGTTTCTTTTCGATAAGTCCTTAATATCTTAAAAGAGTCCAAATGAACGGAGAATTTAGTAATGAACGAATGAATGAATGAATGAAAGAACGAATGAATGAGTGAATGGGTGAATGGGTGAATGAACGAGTAAATGAATGAATAAATGAATGAATGAGAACGAAGAGAGTGTAAACTTGTAAGCAATACGTAGCACAAAAGAAAAACATGACGGCATGACTTTATGGTAAAAAGCTTGTAGTTTATAGCATAAGCATGCTTAATTGTAAATACGAAGTATTTGGAGGCGCAGAGAATGGAATTTTTATTTATTTATTCATTCATTTATTGATTCATACATTTATTGATTCATTGATTCATCGATTCATTGATTCACTTTATTTATTCATTAATTTGTTTATTCATTCATTTTGAATAAAAAATGAACTCTGAGACCTGCAAGCCATGGCAGTTGCTTGTTGCAACATTAACAACTGGAAGGAAATCAAAAAACAAAGCAT
>JAAAQI020099220.1:0-16322 GCA_011800005.2 Stichodactyla mertensii | reverse complement strand
ACATAGCTCTACACTTTATGTGTATTGAGCACTATTTAATGGCATTAGCCCCTTCATTACATGTATATATATATATATATATACAAAAAGTAAACAAATAAATCAAAAAGAAAGCATAGTATATACATGTGTATAGTAAAAATAATCTAGTACATCAATCAAATATGCCCTTTCAAATGTATCACATTTTTGTCTTTATTCTAACTGATTTTCTTGGAAAACGGACCCGGAAATGCATCAGTATTTAAAAGCTCTATATAATTATCGATGAAATACCTATATTTCTCCTCTTCGAAAAATTGATATCTTCACATTTGAAAATAACACCTCTATTCAGGTTTGAACCTATTGCAAGTGAATAAAAAGACTGTCACTTGTGAGAGATGTTTACAGCACTCAAAGATAAATTCATCTTTTTCACCTGGTTCTTAACGTTGGGGGTAGGAGGATTTGAATGGGGTGGAATAAGTTTGGTAAAGAATGTTGGGTGGATCGTGAAAAACTGGAGAGGCAATAGATAATCATAGTTTATGCTGTTATTTCAGGCATTCATGATCACTGAATTTCCTAAGTTCTTGGCCATTCAACCAGAGCAAGAACAAGACAAGAGTTGGATGGCACAACCAACCAACACAAGAAGATCAATTCATCTTGCTATTTGAGATGCAGATGTCTGTTAACAACATTAGCAGTTTCCAATACATCCCACATGGACCAAAGTGGTCATGGTAGTTAACTCACCAGTGAGACCAGCTAGCATCACTTGTAAGGCCCTTGTACTTAAAGTGCCCCTGCGGCTACAATTAAATTTTGAAAATCTATTCTTCATAAAGTTTTTAATAGGACATTTCAATTTTGCTGGTAATAGATGACCCTAGTTACATAAGAGTTCAAAAATCTTAAATTATGTAACATCGTCTGAGTGTTTTTCTAGAATGTAATTTCTAATCTACAGGTGCTCTTTGAAAAAAGTCAAAATCCTACAAAGTCAATAGCTGTTATTTACAGCTGAGCCCACAATAAGATAACCTTGTCTTAAGAATCATTCAAGTGAGGCTATCGGGTCAATACAATGCATAATGCCTCATTTGCATCTCATCTGCATGGAGCCGTAATAACATCTATTTATGAAGAATTTTATTTTGGCTCATTTGCATCTCATCTGTATACAGCCGTAATAACAGCTATTTATGAAGGATTTTATTTTGGCTCATTTGCATCTCATCTGTATACAGCCGTAATAACAGCTATTTATGAAGGATTTTACTTTGGCTCATTTGCATCTCATCTGCATGGAGCCGTAATAACAGCTATTTATGAAGGATTTTATTTTAGCTCATTTGCATCTCATCTGTATACAGCCGTAATAACAGCTATTGGCCACCTGAAGAAAATGCTTTGCACATGAAATATCATCAGTTTTTGTATTTATAATTAACACCCCATTGATGTTATCTCATTTGCATTTCTAGACCTTTAATCCTTTATCATTGGAAATGGAAATATGTGGATGCACAACGAATAAAAATGAACGATATTGAAAGGTTATGGAGAATGGATTTTCAAAATATGGTTGTAGACCTTATGGGCACTTTAATGCACTAGTGCACTAGTGCTGGTCTGTGGTTTGTTGCCTCTGAGTAATGTGATTAGCACAAGATTGAAGGCCCTGTTACACTGTGCAATTTTCTCAGCTAACTTGTCTCACAACGGCGTTGCTACACAAGTTGCTGGAGAATTGTACAGTGTAACAGGGGCTGTCTCGCAATGTTTTTTGTTTTGTGCGCAGTGTTGCACGAAGTACAACTCAATTCTCCTTTTCGCAACGAATTGCAGCAACTTGCAACGCCGTTGCACAGTGTATCACCCTTCCAGCAACTTTTCTTGCAATTTTCACGCCTTATTTTTCAAGAACACATGCGCACATCTTTGTAATCATCCAATATGGCGTTATTATGAGTTCTCCCCAGCCTATCTTGGTGAAAAATGATTGCAAGTTGCTGACATCACGTTGCAGTGTAACACCTCACCTCGGCAACCTGCAATGCTACATTTTCAAGCATTGCGAGACAAGTTACTGAGAAAATTGCACAGTGTAATTGGGCCTTAAATGGTTTGTACCCAGAAGTAAAAGATGATTGTGAAATGTGATCATGGTGAGTGCGGTCTTGAGGAAGCTGTTGTTGGTGATAACTGAAGTTTTGACAACCTGAATGAAAGTCATCTTCAGAGTCTAGTGAGAAAACTAAAGGCAGTCGATGGTATACCTCAAATTAGCACAACTGGCCAAAACATACAAACAAGGACAGATTGTAATAAAATCTCTCTTTTCATTAGTCCTAAACAAAGACAAAAATTACTAAATTTCTTATTGAGGGGGGAGATTGGTGAAAACAATGGGTGCTCTGATAATTTGTAACAGGCAATATCCAGTTAAATTACAAGTTGTTGTCTATTAGGTTATTTAGTGGGGGGAGGGTCATTGAATTCTAAACAAGATTATGACGTGAAAAGATATCAAATTTTTAAATTTCACACCCATTTCTCTCCTCTCTGACAAATACAGGTATCTCTCTTCTTAGGTGATATTTTCAATTGCTTATTGTCTGCATTTCATTCTTTCAGGGCAAGGCTTCCAGTAAATCAAACAACAACCATTGCGTCTGTTTTACTCTTGGTTAAAAGATAAGGCTGTGATAAATACCCCATCTAACCTTCCCACTAGTCCAATAAAACGACTTATTACATGGCAAGTTGGTCCAGATGAAAATAGAACAGTTTGATTGGTTGCTGAGAGATCAGGATGTTTTCATCCAGACCTTGGCAAAAATTACAATAATCTTGTTTCCTATGCCTATAATAAACCATTTATTGCCCAAGCTTGTTCAGTCCGGATGACGAGATATTGGTCTTGTTTGTTTTCCGTGTGTATGGACCTCGCCCTATGGGCTTGTTCTACACAAACATGACAAAAGAACTCAACCAATATCCCTCCATCTGGACCTCATGCCTGGTTAATAACCCCTATGCCAAATACCTGTGCTACATTAATTTGATGTTCCACATAAAGTGTCTATGTCCCATCTGACAATATTCTCAGTATAGAATCTACATAAGGTGAGCTGTTCAGTGACCAAAAAACATAGATTGAGTGATGTGTCTTGAAGTTATAGAGTGAGTTTCTGAGAGGGGTGTTTTAGGAGTTTCTAATTGTAAGGTTTGGGGTGGGTTTTGGAATATATTTTATTGTAAATAGAATAGAAAAAAACAGATATTTTTTATATCGAATATATTAATTTAGGTGTCCCCAGTTAGTTTTATGTAATATATAAAGTATGAGCTGGAGACCTTTATGGGCATTTAAAATGGCGAGCCATTTTATGCCCATAAAGGTCGACTGCGAATACTTTATACACTTATGAAATGTCTAGAACTATATTTTCATGTTGTACTGATTTTCAAAATGAATTAACTGATTTTGGCCGAGAAAATCCAAGTTAAAGTGGAATGCAAATGAGGATGATTATTTATCCGATTTAAAAACTCCGACACGGTTATGATTTTCTATTGTATTTTGCTCATTAATTATTCATGAATTTTTTAAGATTTTATAAAGCTAGAATGACTAGACACGTTAATAAAGGCTATTATTATTATTATTATTATTATTATTATTATTATTATTATTGTTATTATTATAAAGGTTTTTCTATTCTGTGTACTAATGACTGTGAAATCAGGGGAATCATCATTTAATATGAAAAACTTAACTGATAAAGATAAATTCAATTTTAAAGGCATCTCTGTTTTACCCACGGCTCTTAAAAATGATTGCTGATTAGTTTGCATAGTAGTCAGTGTTTCCAATTACAAGGAACAACAAATAAGCATAAATGACTCCTTTGATGGTCACACTTCATTATAATTTCAAGACTCTTCACTCAAACTATGTCAGTGAACAGCTCATCACTTCTTGTAGAATTCATAGGCACTTAAAAATACATAGAAACGCCAATTTTACATCTGCGCTTCACGGACAAAGTGTAAAACTTGTTGTGTTTCCACCATTTCTTGATGAAGAAAAAACTTCTTTCCTTTGGCTTCAAACGTAGAAAAGGCGCTTTCCTCCGCCGGGAAAACAATGTCTTTCACTTCAAAATCAGTTCTCTGTAATCGACCCAAAAATGTAGACGTTTCTGCAGAGAATACCTTCCGTGATGGATCAAAGTACATCTTGTGGACATAACCTTTAGAAAACCAGTGTAAAAGAACAGTCGTTGAGCTACCAATAACACAGAGTAGACCAGCAATGACTAGTTTTCCTACAAGAGGAACATTTTGCTTGCCAAAGTAGACTAGTATAGGAGACCCAGCTAGCGATGCTGCAGCTGTAGTCAAAGAGAAACCTTTGACATATTTCACCGATTTTGACAGCGGTCCTTCGTAAACTAAGTTCCAGTTGCTGTCTTTAGGATCATCAAGGCCTTGGGATATATTCAAACGCTGTTGTGTTTTTGTCAGAACAGTCTTTCTTTTCACAAATTCTTCCACGTGATTTCGGTCCCGCGTGACTGTAAAAACAGGACGAACTAAAGAGCTATGCTTTAGTATATGCGAGCTATGTATTGCTAAACGTGTGCTATTGATCATAATTCCGACCCTAAAAGGTGTAAATGGTTTAAATCTTAGCCCTAAAATAAACATTTTTTAAGAACCAAAATTCTGGTCAAACAACGGCAGCCATCTTGGATTCATTACTCCGCTGACCATATTCCGTGTACCACGTGACAGATATTATCCAATCAGGATGCTGGATTTTTAGCTCTGTTCGGCCATGTTTCTTTCTCGCATGTGAAAGGTAAAATCAACCGAATTTTCCTGTAAAACCTCTCGGATTTTACCCACTGCACTCGGAATTATGCTGGAAGGGACATAAATCTGGATAGCTGTGTTACTGGATAAGCCATAGACGGTGTGTTGTTTGTTCATGGATTTTTGGTTATTTTTTTGAGGTCACAAAAAGGCCGGTAAAGTGTGAAGGTTCTTGTACCACGCTGTCGTAATTATTACCGAAAAAGTAATGCTAAAAAAATAAGTTTAAAATCGATATTCCCCTTTCTTTGGGAAGATTTTTTCTTATTTTCTGGTTAAGGTACGCTTTTTTGTGGCAACAAGTTGTGTTATTTTTGCAATAGTTTATTCTAGATTAGTTTTTTTCTGATTGTCTTGCAGATGTTTTTTTCCTTACGTTTTTAAGTTACATTCAGTCTTAATGGGACGTAAAATACACTTTAGTTGGTTTATTTCATACTGGTAAAGATATCTGAGTCATAACAGTGTTAAAATCCTCTGTAATGTGGTTAAATTACCAGACAGAATATTTACTTTTAATATGATAGGTCATATTAATGTAACTGCAGTTAGTAGTTTATTCCTGTATTCATTATCACAGAGTCAGACAGGTGATAGTATACCCCCTTCCCTCCCCACCAAAAAAAAACTGTGGCAGATGTTTGCTGAAACAAAAAAGGCTGGAAAACACTTCTACTTGACATAGGTCTTTGTCATTCATGTACCAAACCAGAGATCGATTGGCTGGTAAAACCAAGTAACTCATGAAGAGCTTTTGTGAAAATGTTTGGGGCATTATAAACATCACAATGGTTTTGCTGGTAAACATGACGTATTGCTATTCCTTTATAGTTGGAAAATAATCTTTTGAATTTTACTCTTTGAGTTGCAATTCTCCAAAAAGGTCCAATTTTTTGAAAATAATAATTGGATATAATAACCAATAAAAAGGAAATCTGTAACACCATTGAAAAAAAGAGCTTTACTTATCTTTACTACAGTTTTGAGATTTTGCCCCTAGTTGAAGTAAGAGGCAATGGATTTAATGTATGAATGTTGAACACCATGTAGAAAAATATACTTATCTTCACTGAAGTTTCAGACATAAGTCTGAATATGCAAATGGTCACTCACTCGGTGAGGTGTTAGCAATTCCACAGGCAACCCATTCCATAACTTTGTTAGCGCAAGCTAGGAAGTGCAAAAAATCCAGCATTGTCTCCTTGTTATTCAATCTTTTCTTGGTGGAATATTTCTGTAAAGACTAGCAAAGTAAGTCATATGGCAATGAAGTCGACTTCACTGGAGTTTTGGGTGTCTTAGTAGCTTCAATGCTTACAAAACAGTTGACACAATGGCTGATGGATGTATATAGTCTCAGCCAGCAGAAGAAATAAAGAAGTGAGAAGTTTCGACCTCAACACAGCCGTCGCTAGTTTTAGCTGAGTTTTCAGGCAAACATTTATTTGGAAGCACTGCTATAAAGAGTAAAATGACCAGGTTTGGATGGATGAACTGCTCAACAAATCCTGAAAACGCTTGCCGTCTTGATTGCTTGTTGCTTTTGGCTGCAACAACATTTTCGGAGATCGGCATCTTTTCAAATGTTAGATTTTAATCTTCAAGACCTTTTGTTTTTTAGTTGGCTTTTCAGTGTCACCTAAAACCATTTTTACTCAACCTGAGCATGAAACAAATTGCGTGAGTTTGTTTACGTTTGTTGACCAATGATAGGTTCAAAGTCGGTGCTTAGTCAATCCTCGAACAAATATCTCATTTCTTAAAATATAAACATTTTCACAAACTGGTTTCAATCCATGAGTTCACTATATGGTGCGTTTGATTACTCAGATGAAGGACTAACATCCAAAATATCAGTGAACTATTGGACTAGAATACAGAATATGGTTCAAATCCCATTTGGAACTCAGATTTTTTTGAGTTTCTCCTTTTCATTAATCATTATTTTAATTTCATTTTGAGATTTTAATTGTTTTTAGTCTTTTTTTTCTCCCATTATAGCTATTCCCATTCAATTACAACTGGTAGTTACCTAAGATTTAGCTTTCAATTAAGTAATTAAAAATTATACATGTAAAAATGGAGGAATTTAGCCTGGGTTTTTTAAAGTCTTTTTTAAATATTTCTATTACAGAAATTTTTAATATTATGCAGACTGAAATTCAAATTTCATGTTGGAATTTGTTTGTTTCATACTGTCAACCAAAATTTATTTTGCTGGTGGGAAAATTTCAGGAACCTGCATAGGCATTTCTGAGACAGTAAACATGGTGCATTGTGGTCTAGCTTTGTCACAAATAATACCATATAAGGCATGACAAAAAATAGATGTTTGTACCAAAGCTAGACCACAATGCACCTTGTTTGTCTATCTGAGAAAAGGCATTTATTCTTCCTTACCTCCCCTCCCGCACCCTACTCTAGCTAATAATCACAATTCCTCTATCCTTTTTCTTGTAATTTCTTATACATATTCTATCTTAGGACACCCATCCTTTTTGTCATGAGTGGCCAAAGTGAAGGTAGTTCCTTACCGACTGTAGATTCCTCGGCATCTAAAAATGAACAGGATCAAGCGCTTAATAGGGAAGATAATGAGATAGTGATGAAGGTAGGAGATATAAGTCTAGAGGGGGATGACAAGACTAACCACAAGAATGATGTTCCACTGGTCTCTACGTCTGTCAGTAAAAATGACAGCAGCAAGGATGGAATTCTTGAAGGAGAGGTAAAGCTAAAAGATAAAGTTGTTCATATATTAGACAGTTCATTTTTTATCAGGGATGGGGTTGGTGGGATTCACTTGGTAACCCATACAAGATATCTACCCCTCCCCCCCCCCGACACCAACCTCTCTGTTTTACATAAAAATGGCCCCTCATTTTCCGTTGTTTATTCTAGATCTTTTGTGTGCCCCCCCGCTTGCACCTGTTTTTAATGACCTCCCCATACCACCCCACCAAAAAAGTCCTGCCATTCTCCACTCCCAGATAAAAATGAATGTTCCCTCAGTGTAAGGTAATCTTTAGTATGGAGTTCAAGTGTGTGAGTCTGTGATCCACTTCTTTATGATGCTGCTGCTGCTGATACAGTATTGATATTATTTTGTATCATTCATACAGTAGTTCCTTTTAGAATTTGTAATTCTAAAATCTGTCATTAAGTCTAAAATATAATTATCAGAATTGTGAGGCTGACTGATAAGTTATTTACTATAACTCTGCAAAGAAATGAGCCAATTGGCAACAATGAGCTTACATAATGGCAAAATATAAAAGGCTTGCTAATTTGCCATGATGGTAATGTTACTAGCCTGACATGGTCTCATATCACACACATTTCTTTTTCAATATCACAGTGTTCTTTGCAGAATTAAATTAAGAATTAGTACATAGTTATTGTAATTACTGTATAAGAGAATTAGAGGTACTGTAATGTACTCCTTGAACCTGCTGTCAAACTGTGTCTTAAACACCAAGAAGTTTTCTCTCTATTTTTGGTTTCATACACTCTACAAACCATCAGATTTCAAGATCAGATATCAATGATTGCATCAGGTCCATAGGCTTGTTTATCAAACAGTATTTTTATCATTCAGTAAGCCATTAGTGACAACAGTACATTTTCTCTAAAATACATATTGCTGCTACTCAACTCGATTAATGTTACAGCTACATCTGAGTAGCCATTACCTTTGAAAAATGTTTGTTAAAAAAGAAATTTATTCAAGTATGTGTTCACAGCTATTTCAAAAATTGTTGAATACTGGATACTGCATTACTGAATAGTGCATTCCAAGATCAAAGGGCATTGTGGGTCTCATTAATTTGAGGTTAAAAGTAAAGATACAGTGGGTTTCGATTCAGTATTTCGTTTACCAGTCAGAATTACATTCCAATCAATCAGAATTACATTCCAAGTGCCTCAGGAGTCATATTATATACGATATAAGTGAGAACATGGAGTTGACGGCTTCGTGTTAGTTCGTTAGTTTGGTTTTGACGACTGATAAATGAAATACTGGCCTTAACAAGCCGAAATGTGTAAAAATTTTATGAAAGAAACTTGTTTTTTTTTAGTTAAGATCATGTCAGAAGTAAATTCCAAGCACTCAGGAATTGTGTTGGATGACTGACAAGACAGTCCAAACACTGTTCAATATCAAAGCAATTTCTTCCTTAATGCAGTTCGGTTTGTTAAGCTTAAGCTCAGAAGTGTATTTAAATAACACTTTCTCAGTGTGTAACTGTATTTTTTTATATAGTAGTCTTGCTTTACAGTGTTTAAAAGTACCAGGCGAAACATCTTGTTTACCTGGCAAATCATCCAAAACACCAGACGAAACGTCCTGGGGGAAACGACTACTGGGCGAAACGACTGGCAACCATACAGTGATTTGCTCTCTATATGAAGCTAGTATACTGTTTTGGATGGAATGCATTAAAAATGAAATGAGTAATTATTATTTATTTTACTTAAGACAATGTTACATAAGACCCAAAATGCATTTTGGCCCTGGAATACAATATTTAGTATGCAGTATTCAGTATTCTACAATTTTTGAAATAGCTGTATACGTATATATATGTAACTTGAGGTTGAAATATTGGTAATATAGTCCTTTGACATTTGACAGTGCTACAGTATACTGTTGTCACAAAACATGAATGTTTTTTTTAAAATTCTTGTGTATACTTCATATGTATCTCTCTTGTTTTTCCTTAGGAAGGAGAGTTGGATTATGAAGAAGATGAAGGAGAAATATTGGACACTTCAGACAATAAGCAAGAAACTTCAAAAAAGACAAGCAAGGAACAAGAAAGTGATGCCGAGGAGGGAGAACTGGAGGATGGTGAAGTTAACAGTGATGGAGAAGAAGGAGAGATCTTGTCTGATCAAGAAGAAAAGGTTAGAAATGCATATTGTTAATCAAGACTCCAGTTTTGAATTCTCTGTCATACAGGGTTAGCCTCATTTTTGCATAGAATATTCACATGTTTCAGTAAAGGTCAGTGGAATAGATCTTATTCGCTTGGGCGTATTTGTTTTCCCAATACAGGTCATGTATTCATTCCTTTGGGACTTTTTCCTTTGTTTAATGGTAATGCTTGAGAAGATACATTAATATGGATTAAGCTCAAACAAAGAATCATATTCCCAAGAGGTCTGAATTGGGAAAACATGCCCAAGCGAATAAGGTCTATTTCAAATTGTTTCTATTATTGTAGTTGATTATCTTTCATTTTATCATTGGTATCTTGTGTGAATATTTTGACACTTAAATGAGGCTAACCCTGCAAAAGCAAGTCTTTTATCTAATAGATGAACAGCGGTATTTTGTGAATTTGAAAAAGGTCTGTTGAATTCACACATGTTCAATACACACGACCTGACACAGATCAACAAAGGACTTTGATGATCTGACACACCAGGCTAATACTGTAATCTTATTTGATGGAATGCACAATCAGACAGCATTTTCAGGGGTCTGTTGGTTCAAAAATGGTCGACAATTTTCCAAGTGTCTAAGAATTCATTTGGATCTCATTTGACAGACTGTCACAATTGGACAGGAATTTCAGGGGTCTCATAGCATTATAGAATTGTCTCTATTTGTACACTGTGTCTCTTGGAAAAAATGCAAATGATTTTCTTGACACTTGGACAATTTTAAAGCATTTTCTCAAAAAGAACCTTCAAAAATGTTGTCAGATTGTAATGATCTGTCACAGATTGTTTCTATACAAATCATATATTGTGTCCCTTAAAAAAATATGCAAATTTTTTATTGATACTTAGAAAATTTCAAACCATCACCAACTGTCTATCGGCAAATATTCACCATTTTACAAAACTATCTTAAGGAGAGGGGAGAGTTCTCTCTGTCTTGGGGAGGAGAGGCAAAAACAAGTGCTTTTTTCCTAATTTATGATAAACAACACAGGTTATTGAACTCATTGTACCATTGGTTGCATCTATAATACTTGTGAACATTGTCAAGAAACATGTTCTGCTGCACCCTCAAACTTCAATGTTTAGTCATTAGTCAAACTTCAAAGTTTAGACCATCAAACTCCAAAGTTTCTCCCACATCTATTTCCCCAGTTCCAAAAGATTTCCAAAGAGTTACTATTATTATATAAGGAAAAACTCAGCATGGAGTGGCACTGTTGAAAGAAATTTAGAATCAAGTCTAGAAACTCACTAAACTTCATTTATTCAGGGAATAGTTGTTTAAGAAGGCAGGAGAAACACTGAATTTTGACAGCTACAACTTTGAAGTTTAACAGCATGACAGAATATGTTTCTGTCACAACTGTTCACAGGTAGAAGCAACAGATGGTATGAGAAAGGTCTATGATCTGTTTCACTTGTCAGTTTAGATTTCACAATACAATTTATGTGGCTTGTACAAATATACACAGGGCTTCAAGTGTCACTATATTTCCTATATTTCCTATTTTTCTGCGGTTTCCCTATATTTCCCTATTTCCCTATACATATTTTTAAAACATCCTATAATATTGTATAATATTATATAATATTCCTGAGAACACACACCACGTAGCCCATGAACCATGTTTTTTTCTGTGAATTGGGTTACCAAGACAGGACAAGAACAAGAAATGAAAAATTATCAAAGAAGCAGAGAAACAAAGGATTTGTGAGAGAGAAAAGGAGGTGAAAGAGAATGAAAAAGGCTAAACTTATCAGAGAAAGAGAAAGAACTAACAAATGCAGAGAGTCAAAAGGACAATGAGCTTAAAACAGCCACTAATTTGTATGAAGAAGCAAATGAACAACTGGCACAAGCAATAAAAAATAAAAACTTCAATGAGGCTTCAATTGCTCTAAAGCACAGCTTGAGGTTGCAAACAGAAAAGGATGGAGAGTGAAATGCAACAAAGCAAAAAGTGTTTCAATACTAGAAACAAATGGGAAGAGAATAGAAAGAGACTAGAAGAGAATAGAAGACTAGAGACTAGAAAGAGAAGACTAGAGACTAGAAAGAGAAGACTAGAGACTAGAAAGAGAATAGAAGAGAGAATTATTGGTTCTCATGTAGCACTAATGTTTTTTTTACTGTAACAATGTTAAAGTGCTTGAGGTTAAACATAGGCATTAAGGTGATTTTTTCCAGTTAATGTTGCTTTACAAAATCCTATGTACATGTACACTTTAGGCTTTTATGTTGAACTGACTTTCAACATAATGTTTATTCTGTTTGTGCTCAGTAGCTTCAAGGACCCTATATTTTCCTATTATTCTTTTATTTTATCCCTATATGTGCCCTATAATTTCGAAAATTCGACCCTATATTTAACCCTATATTTTGGTAAAAGGTCACTTGAAGCCCTGTATACAAAGTAAAGAGGCATATCAAAACATTGAAATGAGACATTGTTGAAACAAAGTTTGTAGATCTAATGCTAGTTTGTTTTTTGTTTTTAGGATGATCATAAAAAGAAGAACAGTAAAGAAGAAGGAGAAATAAATGAAGTAAGAATTTGAAATTCATGACATCAAATTAGTTTCCTGAATAACAGCTCCAAAATGCAGGGCTTAAAATAACTGCCAGACATTGGACAATGCCCAGTCAAAACTGCCTATTGTCCAGCTAAACAGCAAACATCTCAGTAATTTTGACCGGTCATGTTTTGTGCATAAATTTACAGTCAATGAACATCATGCATGAATAACTATCTTTGATTATTCAACTACAGTGCAATGCATACAATCATGCAAAAAGTGTTCGTGCGTAACATTTGTTGATACGTGTAGTAACTTATTTGTTTACAGATCCATTGCAGTGTTTGTTTTTTTTTCTTTTTTCTTTTCAATTCCCAGAGGATAGAAAATGTGTTGTTTTGGTACACCACCCACAAAACCACTGTGACATAATGTGAAAACTTTCTATAACATTTGATAGCATCACAGTGTAACTTGTTTGTATATAGTTTTAATGAAAGCCAATGATTTATATTGAATATACACCTAATTGTAGAAATGTTGTCCAAAGAGATTTAGGAATTTAGTGATTTAGAAATTAATTAACTCTATTGTCTACTGTTTCAACTTGAATGATTTCCTTTAAGATTAATCAATTCCTAAATCACTAAATTACTAAAATCCTAAATCTGTTTGGACAACATTTTTGCAATTAGGTGTATATGTTTGACTTGTTTTTACTCATCAAGATGTCTAGTTTGTAAATTTGAGATTATATTACCAATGCACAACACATTTTCACATGCGTTTTCAGTTGTAAGAACCTAAAAAAAAAATGAAATAAAATGTGTCATTCATGTTTTTTTACTTTATTTAATTAGTTAATTTAATTTTTTAAATTTATTCATATTTATGTTTTGACCTGACTGGAAGGCAGCATGTCCAGCATAAAATAATTTTGGCCTGACAACATGTTTGGCATCCAAGCCACTGTTATTTTAAGCTCTGAAATGTAATGTTTCTTAGAAGTTTGAAAGAAAAGTTAGGGGTTGTTTGAGCATTTTCATGTGGTGTGACATATAACGTAGAGTTTTTTGTATCACTGTAAAAAATTAATGGTACTTTGACAAAAGCATTTCTATTGGACAAGGTGTGATCTTGTACATTGTGATTGGCTCAACTAATGCTGTTAATGCCTTACCATGGTAATACCATGTGTTGTGGCATTTTGTAGTCATGTACAAAACTTACAAAATCCCAAATTTACATGTAGAGTACAGTAGATATGGTGTGACTGTGAAATATCATGGCATACAACTGATTATTTTGAATTGTTTGAAGACCATACCATTTGAAATGATATTTTAGACCAAAGTTACAGTACAGTGCATGTGGTGAAATAAACCTACTCATTATTTTTAATCATGATTTTGGTTATTCCAGGATGATCTTGAGGAAGGTGAAGTTAGAGATGGTGATCTTTATGCAAACCAAGGTTAGTAACTTCCTTCTACTGTACAGGAATATTGTAGGACATTGGCCTACATGTAAGGTATTCAATAAAGTATGACTGCTGCAGTTTGCAGATTTTTTAAAGCAATATTTTAAAGGGAAAAAAATAAACAATTCCAAAAAAAATGCAAATTTGTCAGCCTTAGGACTTCAAACAGGGTTTGTGCTACTCTATAAACTCCTTGTATATTTTACCAAATTTTTTGTAAATCAACAAAATACTGCCAGAAACTGCTTAGTCTATGCAAATTACATGTGAATTTAAAAAATCATAACTCTCACAAACTTTGGCTGATTTTCATGATTCAAACTTTATTTGATAGATTTATTTTTTGTTATTCTTTGAAAAAATCAAAATTATAAATAATTATAAAGCGGATTGCCAATCTCTTGTTTCTTTTGACAAACGAAAGGAAAATATGCTAAAAAGATGATCTATTTTAAGAAGTAGAGAATTTTTTGTATTGTAACTTTGTTCAATATTTGTGCTATTTATCATTTTCTATTCCATTATCTGTCAAATGAAGGGTTTTTTTTCATTTTGACAAAGTTTGAGAAAATTTGAATATTTTCATTTTGCACACTTCAGGCGATATTTACAGACATTCGCTCTTAAAGCATATGCCCTTCTGATCCTTGCCAATAGACCATTCTCCATACCAATATGTTAGCTGGAATTTCAGGAGTGAAAATTAAACAGAGCAAAAATCTAATACCAGCACTAGAAAGAGTATCTTTGCTTTAGTAACCCTGCAAAGTTTTGTTATGTCAGGTATTATATCAGCCGAGAAAACTTAGGTTAAAAATTAACAAATTTACAAACGTTTGTATGACAGGAGGGATACATCATACCACCAGTCATACAAACATCTGTAACTTTGTCAATTTTCAACTTGTGTTTTTTCAGCTGATATAACATGACATAATAAAACTTTGCATGGTTACTAAAGCAAAGGTGCTCTTTCTATTGTTGGTATTAGTTTCTAACTGCCATTTTGGACAAGGGTCTGTTGTGTTGCAATGCTACCTTCTGACACTGAACCAAATTGATGACATAACAAGTGATTTATATTTTCTGATGTTTTCTATCAAGTTTATTTTTCAACATTGATAATTGATACAATGCATATCTTATCACATCATTAGGGAGAATACCAAGAAAGCTTTGTAGATACTTTGTCTCAGGTAATTTATTAATATCTATGAGTATTGTTTATCTGGTACAGTGTACTGTATGTGTATAATTTTTACTAATTTGTCATGTAAATTTATAAGATAGCCATTATAACGCACGCTGTGATTGGTTAATTTGCATGTGCGCGCAGTGCATCATTTCATGATGGACTGAAGGCTGACGTGATCAAGAAGCACGCACCTGGGTATTGAGAATTTTGTTAATATTTTTCAAATCTTCATGCGATTTTTGGCTCTGGCTATGTTATAAAAGAAATGGTTCATGTTTATGTCATGAGTCATCATGAAATGTATGCACTTGGGAGGTTGCTTAAGCACTCACGAAGCTAGAGTCTCGCTCAGTGACTCGTGCAACTCTTACGCTTCTTTTCTGCTTAGCAACCTCCTGCATGCATTCATTTCACGATGGGTGCATGCTAAGTGTGAACCATTTCTTTAGTATAACATCACACTAGTGCAGATTCACAATCCTAAGAATGTTTGAAAATACATTCTTAAAACTTGCCACAAAGTTATTTCCAAATGTTTTGTTTTTATGTATGATGATTCTCTCAAGTCCATCCCTCACTCGACCCCCTCCCCTCCCCTCCAAGAGTCCCTTATCACAACTGTTTAAGAATAGGTACTAATTGACTGGGTGGGAGAGCTGGATGGGAAAATATTTGGCTTGAGGTCAAGCTGTATGGACCAAGCATAGCTATCTGGACTGGTTTTTCAGTACTGGATACATGTACATCGACACATCCGGCTGCTATCATGTGATTTTTGTGGATGCTTTACATACAGTAGGAGCATACATGCCAATCTGTATGGGGTCATATCATAATTTCTAATAAATTATTGTTAATAGTAATTGTTTTTTTGTGTTATTTTTTTGTTATAGGTAGCTGTACGTGGGGTGTATCTTGCAGATTTCTTCACCCAGGTGTTAACGATAAAGGTACATACTTTCATTAGTTTATATGAGATAGAATACCATATCTATAGATTTACAGTAAGTGTTGTATTATTTTGATTGCAGGTGCATATCATATGCTACCTCAGCCTGGTCAGTACCCTGTACCATATGTCAGACCACCACCTCCTCCGCCCTTCCCAATGATGCCTGATGCTGCACCGGCACCTGGATTACCGGCAGCCACAACTGATTATCAACAACCTGAGGTAAGAATTTGCTCTATTGATGATGATTCTTGATGTTTAATATGGAAAAAGGCTCTCTTGCTTAGCAGGCAGCACACTAACCAACCAAGCCACACTTGCTCCTTAAAACAAGTGTGTGAGGTCACTGAGGA
>JAAAQI020099109.1:0-16333 GCA_011800005.2 Stichodactyla mertensii | reverse complement strand
GTGCTCTGAAGTAAGATAACCTTAAAGTGTACCAAACCATAGATTTTAGTTATAAAGATGATTTGCAAATGAAAAAAACAGCAGTACTTTCCACAACAGCAATTTTGTATAATAAATTAGTCTTGAATTTACGTCATCTCATTTGTATTTTGATATTCCAAATGTCTATTTCTGTGGATAGAGAAATCACCCTATTTCACATTACTCATATGAATGATTTTGAAAATAAAGTTTTTTCCTTGATATACACTTTAAATGAACAGCTTAATTTAAGTTTTAATTCAGAAAAATAATACGCACCTTCGAAGAGGGTTTTTTCTTCTTCTTCTTTTTTTTTTTTTTTCTTTTTTTTTTTCACTGTGGGGGGTATAAAAACAACTGACGTAAGAAATGTTGTATTCTGGTTTTAAAAAAAGAAAAAAGCTTACAGCGACCAAACGAGTACAAATGGAATTAAATAGCCATTAATCAGATCAATTTTCAGTTTTTTAATGCAAGTCATATTTTTAGTGTCATTTCTGCCATCGGGGTGCGATAATGCTAAGAGCCGCGGTAATGTATCAATAAATTAATATAAATTTGAGATTATCATAGCAGGGTCGTTTGAAATCTGTTTTTGTCTTGAATAATAACAGGGTTTTTATCCCCGGGGGCGATATTCCTTTTTCCTTCTTCCCCTTCCGCTGTTTTCAGTGCTATGTCTTACATACCAGTGATTTAGAAATGGTAGATTGCTTAGCGAACGTTTCAAACTCATAGAAATTTCAATAAAACTAAGTAATAACAACAACAACAATGATAATAACAATAACAATAACGACAATAACGACAATAACAACAATAGCAATAACAACAGCAATAACAATAACAACAATAGCAATAACAATAACAATCAATAACAATAACAACAATAGCAATAACAATAACAAATATAGCAATAACAATAACAACAATAACAATAACAACAATAACAACAATAGCAATAACAATAACAATAACAACAATAACAACAATAGCAATAACAATAACAACAATAGCAATAACAATAACAACAATAGCAATAACAATAACAACAATAGCAATAACAACAGCAATAACAATAACAACAATAGCAATAACAATCAATAACAATAACAACAATAGCAATAACAACAACAACAATAACAATAACAACAATAGCAATAACAACAATAGCAATAACAACAATAGCAATAACAACAATAGCAATAACAACAATAGCAATAACAACAATAGCAATAACAATAACAACAATAACAACAACAATAAATTAATTACATAAATAAAAATAACAATATAAATATAAATAACAAATATTATCATTATTATTATTATTATCTACATTTCTTGTTTTTATTATTATTATTATTATTATTATATGAGTTTTTCCTTTGGCCTTACTTTTCTTTCTCCCTATCTTTCTTTCTTTCTTTCTCTTTCTCCTTCTTTCTTTCTTTCTTAGTCTTATTAATAAATCCTGTCATTTTCGGCCCACTCACTTATTTTCAGAATGAATCCAAGCAAACATGACGCAGGCATTAGATTCTAGACAAACTAAACTTGACTAGTGACGTTAATGATGCGATTTCGCATCTAAATTAACACAAACTCCCACTATCTATGTAGAAGCATGTTCCAACTGAATCACATTAACTCCTTCGCAAAGGCTGGAGAGATTATTTGAATACCTCTCAATTAAATTTATCAAGGCTTCAGTTTTTAGAGAGATTTAGAAACAAGCTTTTTCAAAAGAGGAATTAAACACTTATGGGTCGCATCTCATTTTAACTCCTCAAACAAATTCAAATTTCCTTAATCTCAAGTAAGTGTTTATTCTGTTTTACCTCGTCGTCTTCGTTGGCATTCTTGATTTAATTATAATTATCTTAGTGTTTCTGCCATAGTTAATTAAATCATTGGCGAATTTCCAATGATTTGTGACGTTCCTTATTGTGTTCGTCTGTGAATTTATCATTAAAAAGTGTGTATAGTAATCGTGTTTTATTCGTGTCACTGCGTTCTGTTTCCGTTGTTAACATAGCATTAACATAAGCTATGAGAGTATGATTTTGAGGTTGGTGTCGAGGTTTAGAAGTTATTTATTATACGATAAGTGAGAAACCCTACAAAATACAATAGTGTTTTGTTTCAGAAAAATCTGTGTGTTGAATGCGCGCACTGTGTAATTCGCTGTCGGATTTGTACTCCAATAATTCTTTATTTCTAAGGGCCCGTTTACACGGGCGATTTTTCCTGCGATTCACCTGCAATCAAAAATTGCGCATGGAAAAATGAGTAGCGATTTATCGCGCAAAATCCCACTAAATTCGAACATGTTCGAAACAACAACGATTCATCGGCGACGTGAATTTAGAAAATCGTCTTACAATCGCCGGTAGTTTACACAGGGGATTTTGCATCGCAGCTAGAATCACAGCGAAAATCGCAGTGCTTATCGCAGAAAAAATCGCCCGTGTAAACAGGCCTTACGATCGAAAAAGCGTGCGTAAATTCACCTTTATGGACACTTTATGACTTTTTGTATTCAAACATACTTAGGTCAAGAAATTTATGTATTAAATATATTTATTTAAAAGTTTTACATTATATAAAAATACTTATGTATTCTACGTTCTTTCGGTCCTTTTACATTTCTGCGATGCTGAGTCAGCGGTTCCTTACAAATATATGACGTCACTCGGCCTACTCTTCCTTGAAGGTAAACCAATGAAGTCAGCAAGTTAGATGGCGTTTTTTTCTTCGAAATTGTCATTTTTTAACTATAGCTGAGCGCGCAAACAAACAACGTTCATTATCCACAGTCGTCTTCTTCGTTTCAACAAAATAAACCTTTCTTGAATTCGCTTGGATGATTACGAAACAATGGTTCCAAGTCGAGACTGAACTTGATTCTTTTGTTTATCAAGGACAACCTCGACTTGAAACCATTGTTACGTGATCATCCAAGCGAATAGAGCTGTTAAGTTGGGACGTATTTCCGGGTCCAATTTTTCACAAAATGCGCTAAAATAAAACCAAAACGTTTATCCACAATTCCTCCTCCACCTGTAATAAACAGACCTATGCACACCAATTCCTACTATGAAGAACAAAGCAAGAAATATCTTCAAAGAACCGTGCTTTTCATTTTGGAAAAGCATTTTTCGTTCGAATTACGTCACACTGAACAGCTCTAGACCTTTTTCTCAAGGTTGCGCGCGCATCCAAATTCAAGAAACCTGCCACGATACCAGAACTCAGTGAGAATTGTCATACATTTCTATGAAATTTTTCAATAAGAATTCATAAATTTGATAATTCTCATATTTATATATAAAACTGGCTTCTCAATTTTACTGAATTTGCGTTTTTCAGTTTTGTGGGCCGCCAAGATTGAATGCGCACGCAACCCTGAGAAAACGGTCTATTCGGAAAAGATCTTTTGGTAGTTAATATGCATAGAAAAAGTAAAAAATAGTTTCGTTGCTATAGTAACAGTGTCCTTTAGTCTTGATTTGGTTGTGTCGTCATATAGCCACCATCTTGGTTGACTCTTAGGATAATTTTAACGCTGTTGATCTTTGTTTTTATTTTCACCTCAACCAACATGGTTGCAACGCCTTTCTGCATTCTATATCAAGCCAGTTAATACTGATTTTGTTCTTAAGTTATGGTTTTAGCTAGTCCTCGTTAGCTCACATTGTACCCAGCAGAGAAGCTGTCACATATAGCTTGCGCATGCTCTTTTTGTCATTTACAGGTGTACTTGTCCATAATACTTTCACACTGTTTGCATTTTACTTTACAGCACCAGATAAACTTACAAGCGCATTGGCGCGTCTCTCTGACGGTGCGCGTGTTGTACCCGCCTCCACAACATAAATGTTCACACCGGTCACGACCTGTGGAGTCTTTATTGCACTCTCGCCCCGAAGTTCCCACGATATCAAGCCGATCGTCCCCCGTGCAGTAATTCGGAGACGATTCTAAGTATATCAACGAAGTGTTCGGAACGTGAGTTTTCCACTTCTTGCGGTCTTGTCTTCGGAGTTTCTTTTTCCGTCGCACGTACGTTACAGGTATTGCGTTCAGGTACTTGTCCTTGAGGTATGAGCCAACCTCCTCGAATTTAGGCACAGAATTATAGCAGGTTTTGACGGCGCATGAGCTTGAGACGCCATGACATCGACATTGTGGTTTCATAAGGGCTACAACAGCCTGGAAAATGAACCAAAATGAAAATAATGAAAATCACTTACAAACTAGATTAAGCGACGTAATCAAAAAGTAGAAAAGTAGAAAAATGGAACTGAAATTCTTCCTCTTCTTTCCTATTTCTCCTCATTATTCCTACTTTTTTTAGTATCAAAGTGGATGATAATAGGGCAACAAAATTGTGGAACTCGTCGCTGGTATTGCTGTGTTGAAAAGAACAGAGTAAATGTTGGTCGCATTACGACTCCGCGCACAAAATATTTCTTACTTCGGAAGAGTAGAGCTGGCTGAGTTTCGCAACAAGGAAAATTTGTCGGCGCTACCTTCAATTTTCTCTCAATGCAACTTTCAACGCAACAGCATTGCGTGGCAAGTTGCACATTATTTTTGTTGCCGCTATGATCACTGACAACCTTAGCAGTGCACAAAGAGAGAGACAGGACCAGACGGGTATGGTGCTGGTTAGAGGAGAGACAGGGCTAGCTACCATATGTAATGAATCTTTCCTCTTTTACGTCCAAGTCAGAGTTGACAATCTAGCTGAGTTGACCTTCTCAAGAAAGCCATGCTCGACCAATCAGATTCTAGAATTCTGACAGATTTAGATTGACAGCATGGCATAGATTACTAAGAATCCAGTTCCAAAACTGTGGCCAAAAATAGGAAGGAACTTTAACGTAATTTGTCGGAGAGATATACGGACTTTTCTTTCGCATTTCTTCGTTATCTTCATCTAATTCAGAATAAATTTGAACGTGAAACGTTTAAATTGAGACAAAGAGAGAAAACGCTTCCGAACGTTAACACAGTGACCGTTCATTTTGTAATTTCCTCATTCGTGTCGTCACTAGCTGTAGATGTTCCATCGGCCTACAAGGATCAAGGAAATTGGACCTATTATGGACAGTTTTGGACTAACAAATAACCGGTAATGATATAAAACGCATGCCGGTGGTTCTTTGTGGTTATTAGCATAACTAGAACTGGAAATTGCTCTTTTACAGGGGGCCATGTGGCTGCTTTTATCTTTGTACTAATGGTCACACTAAACGATAACACGCTAGTTTACGAAACCGCGGTACTATTTTTTCCGCTCTCACATAAACCACGCCTTGCGGTGCGCCCAGGAACTTTTGTGTTCGTGAACAGAATCATATAATTCAAAGGATGCTTTCCTCGTCACGCTCAGTATAAGAACTGAGCTTTAAAAACGACAAAAATAGCAAAATCTAGGTAAAATATAAAACTATCGTAAAATATAAATATTTTTCTTGTTGATGTTTTTCACGGTGTTGGTGCAAGTGGTTGGTGCAAGTGGTTGGTGCAACTTTAATGTCTCGTTTAAAAAAAAAAATGACAGGCTTTTTTAGTAAAACCTTAGAAGCTATTTCAGGAACAACCTCGCACGTTTCATTTTTAAAAATTAGTCAACTAGCAACCAAAGCCTTGGAGTTTCTCTTCGAGCTTTTGAGGAGGTAAGCAGATGATTCTAATGTTTTCGTGACTATTCCAAGATGTTCACAGTCCTCAAAAGTTGTTATCGACCTTATCAGTATATTGTCATCTAAGATTACCTCTAATTGAAAACACTGTAAGAGATAGCCCCAATCATTGCCAAGGGCGTTAAATCTAATATGTTCTCTTTTTTAACAATTCGTGAAACAATTTGAAGGGCTGAAACCGTCAAAAGACAATCAGAGAAGACTTGATATCGTTTAACACAGAGATCATTTCGTCTTTGTTTGCCCTCAGGGTCTTGGAAAGTACAATGACTGATTCGTGCAGTGTTCAAAGTAATCAAGTTATCATGATATGGTATGTAGTGAGCATCTGTCAGATCACTTACAACCCAATCAGAATCTGATTACCTTGGTTCGAGTTCTATAATAAAAAACGCTCCGAATGTCACACCCCCTTTTGAGAGCTATGGCGTTTTGTCTGCTCTATACAACCAAAATTGGGCTAGATGTTTACACAGTTATTTTTGCATTATACATAAAAGTATCAGCTTTTCTGTGGCCTTGTAGATCTTGTAAAATGAGTCTGGGCGTTCAATTGTCTTCGCTTCCCGTGAAAGCGTTCCTTCCTGCTGAGAACAGTGCATCAGTGTCTTTCGTTCCTTGTAATGGGTCTTGGTATTGCGTCTGTTATCGGGAGTTTGGGTGGATGAATTCACCTTAGGAGTTGTGTATAGTCTTAAGATCAGATTAATCCTATAATACGTTTGCAATTCCAAGTGCTCAGCATGGCATGAATCTGTGGTGAGAATCCGAAGAATCGTTGCAACCGAGAACAAATACCATAGTAGTACGGCAAGGAAAAAAAGTAAAGAAAAGAAAAGAAAAGAGACAGAGATATATAGAGGAAACGCACGCGCTTGAAGCTACAAGCTAGAGGCTTGTAACCCATATACACTTGGTAGCAGTTGCGAGATATTTCCCTTAAAGACTGACAAGGTTTTGTCGATAGATTAACCTATGAAGTCTTTTTTCTTTTTTCCCTTTTTCTTGAACAGACTATATCAATTATTAGAATCCAGTCCAGACGATTGTGTCCTGCAGCTGGAGAGATAAATACATTCCCCATCTGTCTTCCATTGAGTTGCTCGCCCCGAGCTTTCACTCTCCTCTGTAGAATGAGATAACAGTGGTACTGTCTTAATTAATTCACTACATCCATTACTAGCTCTTGAAGTTGTGAATTATGAAACATTTATCCGAATATCACAACTTGTCTGATATCTCTTGACGTTCTTGATTTATCAGTAAAAGTGATTCCAACTAAAACTTAGACTGAACTGGAATTCGCTGGAAATTCGATTGTCCAAAATGCAGCCGGGGTTACAATCAATTTTTTTTTTGTTCTTTCCTTTTTTAATTATATCACAGAACAAAGAGTTGCGTAGATGTGGGCAAATTTAATTCTTTTCTTCTTAAGTCTTAATTTCAGTACGAATACAACAAATCCATGCATGTCAGTGGAAGCGGATATTCTACAACATTCTGGAAAGTTCTGTACCGTTACAGAAGCCATAGTCGTATATGTAAATAAAAGACAAACAAAAAACTGAGTGGATGGCTCAGGCAAAATGTGAAAAACAAATTGGTTGACTCGAGATTTCTTTATGGCTTCTTTAGGAAGTTTTCCCTAACAGCTTGCTCCGTTAGCGCCTTTAAAACGTAAACTTAACCGACTCGGTGCAAAAGAGTCGAAGACACGTACTGCCTAGGGTCAACCGTACAGTGATTACAGAGTGTAAATCCAGAAGAGGCGCGGGACACTCAAAGATTTAGAGACCAAATTCCGGAGCATAGGGTACTCACACGTAGATGCTAAATACTGGGAATCCAAATTAATGATGAGGCCAGTCCAGCATACCTAAATCAGTGTTGTTTCCAAGCGATGCCAAAGGGCTGGAAGATGACTGACCTGCCCGCAAATGGCCAACTACTTATGTGGCAAATCTTCTCATGACCAGTCAAAAATACTTTATCATTTCCATCATTTAGCTCGTAAAAATCAATCAATACAGCCATCCACCTATTAATCTAAACGGTTAATTGATGCTATCGATGTTGACATAACTTGAGATCTGAGCAAACCATGGACACAATAATTACGAAATTAAAAACAGGCCGGCCGTTTGAGAACATTGTCTGGATAAAACTCAATAAATACAGAAACAACGAGTTTCCGGTGGATGCAACGAACGAGTCAGAATCGAAATTCTAAAATTGAAAACATATTTTAAACATTCCTAAATCTCACGAACTGTTGGTATGTTTGAGCGCTATAATATTTGCGAGATAGCCTTCATCGGGATTGACTTAGTCGTGTCAGTGAAAATACAAGGGCGAAATGTGAGCTGGGATGAAAATAACGCGGTTTATGGCAAGTTCTTTGGATTATTACCATCTTTTGGGTAAATTATCCCCCCTAAGTCTTGAGATTTGCTCTGGCGGCAATGATGGTTTCTGCGGAAGAAGAGACAATTAGTGACCATTCCCTTTGTATTTTTGCAAAGTAGCAATTATAATATTGCATTGGCACAATTTTTCAGTGCTTTCGTTAAACTGCTACGTATAAAAACATCAAAATGAAGACTTTGAAGAAAAACCACGACACGCGAGCGAGCTTGCAAAACGTGTGATAGCGTTATAAATGATGCATCAAGCACCTCATTCACAGCTTTGTTACTAAATATTATGAGATAATAGACCATTCCTCAGGAATTACCCGCAGTCGTACAGCATTTATGGTGAGGTTAATTCTTAAAAGCCTCCCTTTTGTTCCTTCGCCCTCTCTCGCACATGTTTTGTCTATCAGAACGTCCAGAATGAAAGGCATCTCTTTAGAGAAAAGTCAAAATATAACTCGTCTAGTTTAGGTCAACTCGAAATCGAATCGCAATTCAATCTGCTTTCGCTGATGTGGAAGAATTTCTCAAATTTTCTTGACAAGAATCAAGAAAGCCCGATGCGAATGTTCTAGCTCAATTGGAAGACCTTCGGCAGCGAAACTAGCCAAGTCTCTGGCCTGTTGCAAAGGCAGGACCCAAGGTGAATTTCTGATCAAATGCAACCCATGTGCAATTCATCAAAAGGTAGTTGTCCTTGCTGTCAACCCGTGAAGGACTCAAGAGAGTGATAAGAACATGATGTCGAGAAATTATAGCCTCACCTGGCGACCCGCTTGGTTGTTGTGAAGATTCATCAATGCTCGTCCTCTGGTCACAGAGCGCGCTCGACGATCGTTTTTATCAGGAGCATCGACAAAAGTCTGTGACAGCCATACAGCATACTTAACGTTATCAGAACAGCCTGCTTCCTTCCATCTCCCTGGATGTATGGTTTTCTTTCTCTTGCAAGTGCACTCGGAAAGATTCCCTCGACTGCAAGACTTGCTGACTGCGTGGACGACCCCAGCAGATGTTATCGCGTGCACGAATGCTGTTTCTTTGCACCCTAGTAGACAATAATGATACCAACAGATAAACAACACACGCCAGAAAATGAAAGGTTTATATTCTGCTAGGAAAACAAGGATGATATTTCCTGTGGATTTATTTACCTATCTCGAGTAAACGTCCGAATACAGTAGCATCTAGGGATGTGGAGCAGTTCCATCTTTCGTGATTAAACTGTTGCTTGCACTCTTTAATTGCAATCTTTGCGCCTTCGCTCACGCTTGGAATTACGTCCGGCTTCAAGACACACATCTTGCGCTGCTGTGTTGAAAGTCCTGGGACTTGACTGCAGCGAGTGATCTCTGAAGAAGCCTTCGTCCCAACTGATGCGACCCCCATCCACCTTGAGTGCAAAAAAAAAAAATCAAATCGCATTAAGGAAAATCCGTACAAAATATATGACAAAGCGATATAAAATCTAATCGTATTAGCATTAAAGAGATTGATAAAGATGTTCAAGTAGTTGTAAGGTATTTGCTACTTACAACCAAGATGTATCGACTTGCCCCAAAAAGAGGAATAAAAAAGCCACGATCAAGGACAGGCTCGTCATTACACTTCTGATTCCAAGCCTCCGAGTTTTTTAAGCGTGGAAAAAAACCGATACTTAACGTAAACAGTCTCTTTACACGTGATAGTGATAGCTGAAGCTCGACGAGTGACTGGCTGCCTTTTATCACAAGTACTGTCGAACGCAAGGCCCTTAGATGTAACAAATCATCACTCTGTTGACATTCAAGTGGAGTTTAGTTGCGTGCGATTCGCAGCTTCAGTGTGACGTGTTCGAGGTTGGAAAACCACTTGTGTTGATTTGCTGATAAGACAATCTATTTAAGAATCACTGGTCGACCGACGGCGGTTTTAAGCCTCAAACGGCGTTTAGTATTTTGACATACTTGAACTCCAGGCCTATCTAAGACGTCAGGGTTCGTGGCTAGGGCTCTTGTTTGAGATGCTTAAAGTGGCCGTGCTAAGCGACTGGATTTTTAGAGCACCACTTAAAGTATTCGTCCGGTATGCGTGATTGTTTATTAAGCGCTGAAGGAGGGCGGGCCAATTTGGTGATCCGCAATCAATTGATCAATCAAGACTTCCATCTTCTCGACACGGTTACGCCTTAGTTGATCGACGGAAAGACCTCGGTGCACAGCACATGGAGAATTAATCTCTCTAATTTCACTTGAAGGAAATACCTCAGATATTTGCGCAATCGACTCAGATCAGTGAGAACTCAACTAGAGGCCGTGAGGCCTCTTCTAGAATTTTTTCATTATGACAGCCTTTTCACTCACTGCAAGTTAACGCACTAATGATCGGCTGCCACCGATATTTCCAGTGAATCCGGTGAAAGTTTAAGTTTTGTTCTGCAAGCTCAAAGAGCGCCGATGTCCACCAAAAAAAGTTCAAAAACAGGAACTTAGTAAAGCTGAGTCAACATTTGATTTTGCTAAGTGTAAAAAAAATGAACGATTTTTCGGCCCAAATTTATCGGAAATGTCCGTGTTTTTCGGAAATGTGCGGTTTGTTTGTTCGTGTACTTTCTACCGACGAAAGCCACGCGGTGTTTGTGTTGACATGAGCTGTTTGAGTCAAGAGCTTTAAGTAGATGATGATCTTATTGTGATGTGCTTCTTGTTGACTTAAATATATGTTTACTTTTCCCGCCACAGCGTGCGCATTTGAAAAGATCATTTCACCATAGTATCATTCCGCCTGGAATGTTCTACGCATTGAACGTGTTCGTGAAGTCTTTTTGCGACGCTCTTTGAGAATCTTCCCAACCACTCTGATCAAAGAGATGTCTTCCTAGAATTTGTTCTAAACTAGACTGGGAAAATGAGGTGTGTACAATCCAAAACAGGGCTATTCAGAAAATCCAGTCGTAAGCATTGGGTGCCGTAGTTTCCGGCACGCCTTAGCGGCAAACCACCCACGATTATACGTTTCAAATTTAATAACGAAGATTATCAAAAAACCACCAATACGAATAATCCGGGCATCGGTAGCAATCTATAGGAATATTATATATTGCGAAATTAATATCTGATGAAGGTAGACAGCCCTGGCGGAGCTATATATAGCTAGTATGAAAGATAATGATTCGATTGTTTATCAAAACCAGCTTTCCAGACACTTTCTTCATTGAGTAGTCAGTTACTGAGGGCCTGAGATTTTTATCCAATACTCTAAATTAACCTCTCACTAACAGAGCGGACACAATAAGATTATGCAACATGGCCGGACGGCATGGTTTAGAACTTTTAATTATTTTTCCTTTTACGAATACAGTTTTTTTAATATGTTTACTTAAGCCAACAAACACTCTACAAATATTTACAGTTTTTTAAAATTGAGGTCATCAGTATTCTGCCAGTTACAGATACTTGATTTCAGAAGATGACAACTATAATTGAAGGGCTGAGTTGCAGCGAAAGAATCAATGAAACTGTCTTTTCGTTCAGCAAAACTGGGTGTAGGTACTAATCGTTTTTGTGGGTTATCGCAGTTTTTGTTTTATCCGAGTGCTAGGTGGTCAGAAAGTGATCTAACAGACAGATATTCGACCAGGGTAAAGAAATATTTTATAGCACCCTAGTATGACACACGCGCGCGTTTCTCATTCTGCTAGAATCGTATCTTTACTTTGATCTACCAATTTCAGTGTGATATGAAATTGTGAGGATAAAACTAAGAAAGTAACTTGATATTAGTCAGCCCATCAAACTGTTCTAACTTCAAAATTCAGACTTCAAACTTTTGCCGCGTAGAATCTAATTGTCCGTTAAGGAAAACGGCTAAGAAAACGCCGAGAACTACTATATAAGACATCAGCTCTATTACTTAACACCAGTTGACAGCATGGGTTATGTTTGGTATACATAATTCTACTAGTTTCAAAGAAAAACAGCGCTCAACCTCAAAGGCAATTAGATTCGACGCGACAAAAGTTCGAAGTTTTCAACTGGACCTAAGGCCGACTAGTCGACCATACGTAGCATTTAATTCTGCCGCTCGCGATAAGCTCTATGTGAGCACGCGTTACAAAAACCAAGGCCGATATAATATTGATCTTTTATCATTTTGCATTTCATTTGACGCGACAAAAGTTCGGCGTTCGAATCGACGCTGAGCCACTCTAGAAACGAACAGTGGCCTAGATGAGGGCTCTAACACGGGAGTCTTTCTATCGTGAAACACTACAAAAAATCCAGAACGATAGTGAATTCAATAACCGATAACCGACACAACCTCAGAACTCAGAGAACTTTAACTCAGTTGAATTTTCTGTTCGACTTAACTGCTCTCAAAGTTTGAACTCTCTGTAAAAGTAAATGATTGACTCGGAAACAAAGTTCTCTTTTACTATAATAACAATTGATATTCGTTTTCCATAACACAACTCGAAATTAACACCCTCGCTCTGTGAATCATGTGCGATCAAAACAATGACTTTTCGTCGTGCTTAAAGAGAACTTTCCTCTTGTCAAAAAAAAAAACGTGCCCTGCTGGTGTTTTCCCTAGGGATAATCTCCAAGATCTTCGCGGGGAGATAAACCGTAATCATCGCTCGTTAAGGAAGCAATTACAAACGGGAAATGAGTTACTGGTGTTTTGTCGTAAACAAGAAATCTGATGTTTTACATCCAGATCACATGAAGAGATCTCGTAATTTTGAACGAAAAAGTAATTCGTTTTTCAGGTGTCCATCGTTTTAATCTCACAGGAAATCGAGAAATTGTGGGATTATTTTGAAGGGTCTTGTTGTTTGAGGTGGTGAGTAATCTCTACACGTACTAGTTTTGTGAAACAAAGATCTTTTGGCAGATAGACTGGCATCTTCGTGTTGCAAAAGGTTATCAATTTGGGTAAATAAATCTCTGCTGCGAATTTGAAGGACCATGTTAAATAACACACGTTTTTTTCGTTTCCCTGTTGTGTCGATTTTAGGAAAGGCGTGTACCAATCAACAACACGATCGTTGTTACGTTTGACTTGATGTCTTTCCAAGACTCGTCATTTTGGTACTGATGGTTCTGTTCTGTTTTCTGGGGGGTTTTTTCCAGGTTTTACTTCCCTCGCTAAATCCGAACGTTTTGATATCATAAGGTTTTAGAAATCATCTTTTATTTTACACACGCAGTAGCCTGAGTAGGAGCCTTTGTTGGGATCCCTGGGAATTTTGAGAGGGAGGAGGCCTGGGGAGGGGATTGACGCCCTAGCCCCCCTCTCTCCCAAAACCCCTAGGGATCCCAACCAAAGGGCCGCTACGCAGGCTACACACAGATGTGTACCGAAGATTTCCCACTGGGGGTCACTCCCTGTTACCCACACAACAAATCATCCCTCCCTCATCTCTATCCAATACCCAATGAAAAAGGGCAGTTATAGGTACTTTGCACCCACCACCCCACCCTAGCTACATCTTTGCCAGCACTGGCAAGCCTTGAACAAAAATACGATTCACTTTAAGCTCTGTTTAAATGAATTAAAAAGAATTTTAAAACTTAATTTTATTTTCATATTATTTACATCCCATAAGTGAATTATTTCAAACAGTTGACAATTATTTTGGGTAAGACAGATCAACTTCTATACCACTTGATTTGGCCACTTCTTTAATTTCCTCTAGACTCAACAGTTTTTCCTTTGCAATTCCTATTAGGAGCTGTTCTCTGGCATTCCCAACAAAGTTATTTTTCAAAAATGTGGGTAAGCCTCCCTTTTTGTCTCTTAGAGTGTAAAGAGGACATCTTAATGTGCCAAGAACCTAAAAATATATCAAATTACAATAAATTTAAGTTCATCATCAATATAGACAATAGTTAGTTTGCCTTTCCGAAATTCAAGGACTGGAAATGAACTTGTGCTGCATAGAATTGCGGGACTGAAATTGGGGATCAAAACATGCTGCCATCTTGCATTGGATTCTGGGATTGATTTTTGGGACAAGAAAGCGTCTTTCTTTGAATTTTGGAAAGGTGAATCTTATATTCTTCTAACTTCAAGGAATCCCATAAAGTCTGAAATTATACCCCTTCCCCTTTGAAAATTCCAAATTTGTACACTTAAGATAAAGAATCTTGTATGTTTTGATGTGATCTTTCTTGCTATAGAGTTCCTTTTTTTAATTATTGTTAAATAAGGAAACTTGTTTCCAGTCCTGTGCTCAATTTGGAAAAAGCCAATGCCAGCTGAGGAGGCTGCACCCTAGAAACTCCATTTCAAAATTCAATCCTCTGGGATTTATTGAGGTCCTTATCCGAGAGAAATATGTACAGTCACTGTATATCATTAGTCAAAGACACACCTTTGGGAAGAAGTTCAAAGGGACAATACTTTTGAGTTGAAATTCAAATCAAAGCAAATGGTGAACTTATGTAAAACAAAAAGAGTGGTTTTGTGGCCTTTTAATGCTGTATATTTACCTCAAAACCAAAATTGGACATATCTTTGTTTCTGATCTCAAGTTCCAAAAATTGTTCTACAGTTACTTTCTTGGCAAAGAAGTGTAAGCAGAGACATTTGGTTATGTCTAATTCCGCAACAAATTCTTCATATAAATGTGTGATGACATAATTCTCTTGGGTTATTTGAAGAGGTTCTGTGGTTTTTCCCATTTCTTCTGACACCTCTCTTGTTATTGCAGTTTCTAGAGTCTCATCATTGTCAACAAATCCACCCGGAAAACCAATAGAGCCATCAAACCGAAGTTGCATCTTACAAACAAAAAACAACAACAAAGTCATATAGCAAACTATTTTGGAGAGCACATTACTCAGACTTCACTAGCACATTACCAAGCTACATAAACATATCTAAAACAAATCAGACTTCAGCTTGAGCATATTGCATCATTTTAGCCATGTTGATGGTACAGACAAATATTTCTCACTGGGTTAATTTTGGTACAGACAAATTTCTCACTGGGTTAATTTTGTTTGTACTACCATCATGACTGCCATTTCCCTCTCTTCATCTCCTTGGAAATGGTTGAAAATGTCCCTTCATTCCATCCCCAACCCATCCCTTCTAAGGTATACATGTAATTTCATTCCCTGCTAGCAAAGAATCCTTTTCTTTTTCTTTCACTGATCAGCAGTCACAGAGAAAAGGACTGCCCATCCAGAAAAAGAAAAAGAAAAGGACATTCTGCCAGAAGGGAAGTAACTTCAGAAATTATTCTAAAAACAGAATTAGAATATCCAAGGGGTAGACACATGGTATATTATTATGCTTAAACAATGAATACAGTTTTACATATTATTTCTAAGAAGAATAGTGCCTTCAATTTTCTTTATAAAGGGTTTTTCTGATAATTTTTAGGTTTACAATATCCCTTTAAACAATAGCTCTCATATTCATCTGTTTCCATTCTTTGGAACGAAATACTTGAAGAAACTTTACAGTTAGGCTTTCTTCTTGCCGAACAATTTCCCACATAAGGACATAAGGAACTAAAATAACACTCAAGATATCTTCTATAGATTTGGATTAGTTTGCGGAATCCGCACTTACCAAGACAGCGTTTTTAATGGGATAATAACCAAACAACTTGACGTGGTCAGGAAAAGATGCATGCAGCATTACATGGCAAGCATGTCGATATCCTTGTAACGCAAGCGCGTTTGCTCTAGAAATCACTCTACACGCACACATTATGGATGGAAGACCTCTGTAGTTAAAATCGGACAAACCGGACCAGCAAATTTTATAGATAAACAGGAATTAATTTTAGTTATGTAAGAGCTGATCATCGATGTGTTTTAGTTCGAGCTGTTTTCCGTCAGGCGTTCCATGCTACGTCCCAGAATCCATTGTTGGCTTTAGTCCAAAGGAAACCCAATCTAGCTTATAAGTTTTATCGTACGCTGTCTGTTCCGAGAGAGAGAGATTAGAACGGATGGCTTAATAGCAAAAGCAAGCGTGATTATAAGTTGTGCATACTGCGCTATAGTTAACTGGTCAACCATAGTTGGATTTGACTTTGAGCTTCACTCTTCTTGAACCGGAAAGGGCCGGACTTGGTAAGGGACTTGGTAAGGAGCGGACTTGGTAAGTTGGAGGAGGGTAGACAGTTTGTGAAGGACAATTTGTATGATAGAATAAGGTATTGGTCTGTTACGTGGAATTAGT
>JAAAQI020098998.1:0-16339 GCA_011800005.2 Stichodactyla mertensii | reverse complement strand
TTTTTGATACCCTAAAAGATACCAGGGAATTCTGAAATTCTAAACTTCAATTTTAACACCCTAACAGATACCAAATCACCGATTTTTACCCCTAAGAGATATAACAAGCATACCAGATACTTAAAACCCAGATTCCCCCCTGGGAAATAAAAGATATATTGTGCATGGCATTAACATTTTTGGTAACATTTTTTCTCATATAAACAAGACTCCTTCAGATGTATGATGGCCGAGAAGTTTGAGTGTACCATGCAGCCAAACATTGTCTTGTCAGGTACATTCTTCAGAAATTAGAGCTTGAAAAATTCTGATTTTCAACATGAAAAAAATTTTTTAAATTACCTGACAGGCTGAAACTAAAATTCCATTCTTGGTTTCCTGTTTTTAAAACTGTAAAGGAAAGCTTACAAATATTTGTGGAATGAAACAAGGATTCATGATAAAAATAAATACTGAAGGCAGTTGTTACCAGCATTTTTATTTACTATGTTCATTTTAAATCTTTAAGAAACTAACTATAAAATACATTTTTTCTCCTAACAAGAAGGAAAAACAATAAGCCATTTCTAAGTCTCAAAAATGTTGCATGTAGGCCAGACTTTGAGCAAAATCACACTTTGTGGCATGAAACAACTGACATGTTCTGTTGTCACTCCTTTCTCTGAGACTTGTATGGGGTTTACTTGTAAAAATATACTTTTAAGCAACAGAAAAAGTCATAGAAATGTCAGTTTGTATTTCTGAGCCACCATTGAAGTGTGACTTAGCAGAAATCCTTGCCTTCATATTTGAGAGCAATTCACATGTACTGATTAGGTCTAATGACCCACTAGATTAACTATAATTTTCAATCAACACAACTGCAGAAAGCTGGCATTTGTGATCACAAATTAGACATTATAGTCCCAGATACATCTCAAGGTTTACTGATGCAAAGATCTTTCATTTTAATGCACACAAGAGAAGGCTGAAGACATTATGTCCATATAGATCTCTTGAGAAATTAAATATTGCTAGCATTACACTGATTTTTTGTGCAGTCAGAGACTTAAAGCCTGGTCATCTTAATGTGCATTCTTAAATAAACAACCAAAAGGTCCATTAGACATTATGAAGACCCATGTTATACAAATTAAAGCATTTATCTTAATTTATTGTTTGCCTCTTACAGTATTAGTTTGTACATTTGTTTTTTTCTTTGCTTTTAAATTACTGATAATTAAAAGACAGGAATAGAAAAGATGAGTACTTGCAATGATTTAAAATGCACAAGATATCATTATCCATCTTCTTGCGTACTCAACTCTTCTTTCATTCTCTCCCTATTTCTGGGAAATTATGCATATGGATTGAAAGCAATACAGAATATACAAATGAATAAAAAAGGTAGTTAAAAGAGATCTATAGAGACTTTAATTTCAATAAAAGTAAATTTCATAATTTTCAAAGACAGTTCAGTTCTATTTAGCTTACTATAAATACTTATAAATTTACCTTAATAGATCTGAAAACAATAACAATAGAATTAATAGCTACTGTTATCATTTTTGAGTTTTTAAAACTGTTAGTTTTTATATTATTAAAAGCAAATTCTTAAGAATTTGTGGTAATAAAAGTGTAATAATTAACAGTAAACTCACTGTTGCAATGGCCATTCACTGTTTATGGGAGGGGAGGTGATAAATAAAAATAGATTCTGTCACTATATGTAAAACAAATTTAAAACTCCATATTTTCCTTATTTCAAAGAAGAAATTGCTACCCCCTCCCTTTAAAAATATAGTAACATTCCATGAAAATCCCATTTTAAAACTCCTTTTGTCAAAATATTTCATGGCCTTCTAAATCCTCATACTTCCTTCCCTCCTTCCCATTTGCAGTGAATAGTACCTATCATTATAACTATACATTATCATCAGCATCATCAGTGATCATTAGCAGCATCAATGATCACCATTACCACCATTAGTAGCGGCAACATCACCAACATCACCAACATCATCATCAGCATCAGTGATCACCATCACCAGCAGCAGCAGCAGCAGCATCATCATCACCAGCATAATCACCAACATCATCAGCATCAATGATCACCATCACCATTGTCATAACTCCTCATCATCACCCAGCACCAGCATAAACTTCCCCATCACCATTTTCGTCACCACCACCATTCTCACTTTCTCATCATTATCAACATCTGACCTTTTATTAGGTACTGTATCATGATCAAAGTATGCATCTCCAAGTCTGTATTTCTAATTTTTGAAATGTATTCAAAAAATATCTATGAATTAAACTTTTGTTGTTATGAGACAATGTGGGTCATTCACAACAGAGCTAGGCTCCAATCTAAGGTGAATGCCCAAAGATCAAATTGGAATTTAGAAGTTGTTTTTTTATGGAGGGAGGAAAACTGGAGAACCCGGAGAAAAACCCTCGTAGCACAGGAGAGAACCAACAAACTCTACTCACATGAAATAGCAGGTCCAGGAATCGAACCCGAGATTAAAAAAAGTCCTTGAGATGAGCACTTTGATTTTTCTTAACCCAAACTACTCTTATACATTATAGGGAAATTCCTTTCAATTGTCTTCCTCTTTTCCTTGGATAGGAAAGCAGCAAGCCTGTTAGAATAAAGCTTATCATATTCCATTAAGAGAAAGAAGAGAAGAGACATGTCTCCTCTAATCCTAACATATTCTGAAAAATTCCCAGCTTTAACTTTAGTTTTTTGGCTGTTCAGAAGCATCCAACACAGACAATAAAAGGATGTAAAAAAGCACATAACAACAGGAATGGCAAATATGATTAGAATTCCACGATAAAATGGAGCAATAAACTGAGAACAATTAAAAAATTCATACTTAGTGATAAATACCTCTTTCAGCTCACATTGAAAGGTATTTTTCAAGGTACTATAGTACAAGGAATTGAACACAATGGTACCGACACAGGTTAAACTCTGCAACACTGCCCTTGTAGCATAAATTCGCAGAAGAAAGCTTCTGTTTTTATATCTGCATTTAAACGTATCAACTTTTTCATACAAGGATTCTATTTTTGCTGCATTAGAGACAACAGATGGAGCAGGAGCTTTTTCTTTGGTGTTTTTTTGTCCTTGATTATCAGGAGTACTTGTTCTTACTCCCTCATCAGCTGTGTCAACCAAGGGCTCTTTTTCAAACTTGGCAGGAGTTTCCGAGGGTAAGCTTTCATCAGATGGATCTGCATCCTCTTTTTCAGACAATTCTTTTAAGATATCTGAGAGAGTACCTTCAGAATTGTAGCAATCCATCACCAGTGATACAAAATGATTCAATGCAGATGAAGCACTGGGCATTTTACTCCAGATGTTATCAACCAAAAGAATTAGGACAGCCTCGCCAAAGAGGATGAAAGGAAAAAATGCAGGAAACCATGGTAGGACTTTCTGAAAGCATACAGAATCAACATAGTCATACTGGCGTCTGTCACTCATTGTCGTTGTTACTATCACTCTTGAAGAGTTTAACACTGGCTTTCCCAGGCTGCATACTGGTCCAAGTAAGCTATTATCTGGAAGGCTCCTATTCCAAACTGCCGATGGGTTCTTAACATACTCGGAACAATCCACCGCAGGTGTGCAAATCAAATTGTCTTTCACAGCTTGTATTGCTGTGGCAGTCAAAGCAATGGTCATTATGCCGGCAGTAAGGTAACGGGCTAGCACATCCCACCAGGGGGTCAAAATTTTAAGCCCAGTGTCTGGCGCTGCTATCTGTCCTATTGGGATCATTAGCAGTCGTAAGTGTAGTCAGGGGGGTACAGTAATCGATACCTGTGTAAAGAAATCAAATCAATGTCATAAAGATATTGAGAAGAAAATGGAGATATTGTGTCTATCAAGTGTTGTCTCAACCTTTCCTTCAGAAATGCACTTACCGGTAGTTTGTTTTTTATTAGCAAGTAATAATCTGACAAACACATCGCCATTTTAGAAAACAACACATGAATAAACTCAAGCTAGGTAAAGAAGTATTAACCACAACAATATTCAAAACACTCGCTTCAGTAGCTTACTGCATGAAGCTAAACATTTCACTATAAAAATGGTGGCTTTTATGATGAATTAAAATGTTGGCGATTTTTGCGGTCCAAAACTCACCTTCGGATGCAAATAGTGCTGTCGAATTACCTAATGATCTATAGACACTATACTTCAAAAGAAATAACAGAGGAAAGCTCGCTTTTCAGAGCATTTTTCCCGTTTTTCTTTGCATGTTATTCTTCAAACCGATCCCACCCAAAGACATCTGTCTTCCTGCATGTACGACAATGTACGACACGCCAAGTACACAGGGAGCCCAGTCTAGCCAAAGCCCTGATATTTTGATGTTTAAATTTTCTAAATTCTAAATTCAATAAAATACCATAAGAAACCTTTCATCACTTTTGATAATCATTGGTATGAGTCTTTCATTTTTACTGGATTTTTTTTAATAAGACGCGAGAAATAAGTTACGATTCATTAACAAGTTTGGGCTACCTGTGGTATTTGCCAAATCTGTGAAGACCAGACGGGAAGTTACGACAAAAACTCCAAAAAATAAATACTTTAGGCGGAAGGACAAAGAGAAACATCCTTCACTGCTGCTGTTCTAAAAAGAATTTCTTCTGAGGATGCATGGAAGATATTAAAGATGTGAAGACTCGGGTTCATGCTAGTGCAGTCACATGATTATGCTCTGGTCACGAGGTCGAGCCTTCTTTACGATATGATAACTTCATGCGTGGTTCATTACTGGTAGAAATGGATGAAGCGAGCGAAGTTGCTAAATCTACCATCAAATGTAACGATCTTCAAACTACTGATGAGTTGATTAAGTACTATGATGATTGGGCAAATAATTACGACGAGGTAAAATATTACATGATGCTTTTGTAATTTGTAAGGGCCGATGTTTTTTTTACGTCAGGACGGAGGGCGAAGGGGAAGGTTGTTTTCTGAAAAAAATACCCTAAAAATTTCTGTATCTCCTTAAAATTTCTGTCAGTTAACAATGTACTCCCCTCTTGATCCAAATTTTTAAAATTCAAAGTTCATATAAAAGTTACTAGGTTGCATGAAAGCATAAAACCTTTTGAAATTATACCCCCAAGCATTTTGAAATTGAAATTGTACCCCCACTTCCAGCTGATTTTAAAGATCTTTTATTATATAGATATCGATGAAATACCATGATTTCTCCTGTTTCTAAAACTTCGTACACAGTGAAGATATGTTTATCCTTCACATGTGAAGATATCACCATTGCCATGACTACCCTTGTATCAACCAATCACAAATGGCCTTAAAATTCTTCCCTGATCCTGGATATTTCATCAAAATTTATAAAATAAACAAAACATTACATGGTCGCTTGGCTCTATATCCCTCCTCTAAATTTCCCCCGCCCCTTCACCACAACATAATTATAAACGATTGGTCCCTTATTTCCAGATACTCTGCTCTCCCTTTAGATTGTTAGCAGTGCATGCAATATGTCTTTAAAACAAAACTAAAGACATATTGTCTTATTGCATTATTTCATACAAACTAGTGAAGTATTATACCCTCTCAGCCAATCAGAGCACAAAAAAAATGGACTTAAGCAACAAATACTATGGACTTTTGACATAAATACTATTACACTCTAAATAGTTAGTAATTGTATGCGCCCCTACCTATATAATATCTTCTAACCCCTAAATACTTTAAAATAATATCAGGATACCAAAAAGGAGCGTGGGTATATATGTCCTGAAGTTGGAGTTAAGAAGCTTGCCCAGTTTCTGCAAGAGCACCAGTTTGGGACAGACTGTAGGATACTTGATGTTGGATCAGGCACTGGATTAGTGGGTGAACGTCTGAGAGATTTAAACTACACCAATGTTGATGCTCTGGAGCCATCAGAAAAGAGCAATGAAGTTGCCAGAAGCAAAGGTCTTTACAAGAATTTTATTGTAGAGCTCCTTGAACCAGGTAAACAGCTGAATATCTCACCAAACAGCTATGATGCCACCATAAGCATTGGAGTGTTCACAAAGGGGAATGTAAAAGCAGAAGGAGCAATGGATGAAATGGTGCGAGTGGTCAAGCCTGGTGGATTAATTTGCTTCTCAATACGAGAAGATGTCATGTATGACAAGGAATATGGATATGAAGAGAAGATGGCAGAACTTAGGCAAAGTAGTTCTTGGAAACTATTGTCTAAGTCTCTTGAATCTTATCATATAGCAGGGGATTTCTTGAAATGCCATATGTTTGTGTACCAAATTTTATAATCACTATTTTTTAAACTATTTGTTACTGTAAGGTTTTCAATGCACTCCAAAAATTTATGAATTGTATTATAAGATAACTCTGTTGCTCTGAGTGATAAAATCGACTAGTGTACTAGCTAATAATAATAACAACAACGATGATGATGATTTAAGTAAATATGAATAAAGTCAAACTATCTTTAAGAAAATCCAATCTATATTTTGCTATATTTTACTAATAGTCTAAGTGTTTTGGGTCTTGATTAAAGAAATGAAAAACAAAAGGACATGTTGACCATCATAATAACTCTTGTAACCTTTTCTTCCATTGGAGTATTTGCCCCAACTCACACCAAAGCAGAAGGAGTGATGGATGAAATGGTGCGAGTAGTCAAGCCTGGTGGATTGATTTGCTTCTCAATACGAGAAGACATCATGTTTGACAAGGCATTTGGGCATGAGGCCATGATGGCAAAGCTTTGTGAAAATAATGATTGGAAGCTTGTATCCAAAACCCAGAAATCGTACTTTACTGGTTACAAAGAAAGCTATGTTTGTAATGTGTATCAAGTCTTGTAAAACACGGTGCAACTTTGGCATGCTTCCTTATGCGCAACCACGAAATACCATTGTGTGGTTCTATGACTTTGGTTTTTACTTAGTCAAGCCTTGTAAAATGGCGAAAGATAATAAATACATTTGATAAATCATTAAAATTTAGATTTAATAGTAAAAACCAGATTTAGTGCCTGGAGTCTTGTTGAAATCATCTCAAGGTGAATGCAAAATAGGCCCCTTGCAGCAGTCACATGATGATACACTTATGTCAAGAAATGTTGTTGTAGCATCGATTGACAATTAACAATAGGAGACCACAAGGGACATCAGTACTTTTAATTGTAATTAATTTATTCATGGTTTCACTTGATACCGCGGTACAACTTTCCATGCTGTCTTCAGTTCTGCAGGTAAATACGTATCTGTGAGTGTGTTTCATGTGAATAAATGAGTTTAAGTTTAATTTACCAACATCCTTTGTGGTCTTCTATTGTCAATTATCAATCGATGCTGCGACGTTTTTAAAATAAGTGTATATTTCATTAGCGAATGAATTGAGCACACGGTCCCTTGGGGAAGGCTCCACCGGACGGCAAACAAACTTTAAAATGCCTCAAGGCATTAGAAATCTAATGAAATTTGTTTTGAATAAATGAAATAGGATTTTTTTGCTCACCAGTTACAGTCACGTGATCATTAGCTGCTACTTGTACCTATACATGTCATATGACAAAAAAAAAGGCAAAGGTAATACATTGTACTTGGATAATGCAAGGAGTGGTTGCCCAGTTCTCCCGAGCCAGGGACTCGTGTATACCAGTAAAGCGTTCCAAGGTGCATCCTTTAACCCTCTCTCCATCAGTGCTCCGTTTTCGAGTATTTAAAGCTAATAAAAGCTATACGGAATGGAAAGAAGTCGAAACGATGTGAGGTCACTGGGAATCAAACTTGGGCCTTTTGCACAGAAGGCAGCGCACTAACCAACTGAGCAAACCTTGCTCCTATTCATTCAAATGAGACTATGCTTACCCCAATGAACTGGGGTCAATTTTGACAAGTAAATTTATTATGAACAACGATCATTAGAAGGACAAGTGAATATTTTGCAGGCAGCTGCGCTAACTTCTATCACTGAAGGATGTGTATCAAACAAACCAACTGATCATGTCAAATAACCACATGACATGCCATTAGCAAACCACGTGACTACTGTTACCATGACGATAGTTACTGTTCACATGTTTTTAATAGCTGAGTGATGTTGTCCAAGATGGCGGGCAAAATGATCACGTGACGTTGCATATCGCCAATGAAATTCCATTATCCATGTATTATTGAATTGATATCGACAGTTTCAGTCTCGGATATGAAATAATGGTATGATAATTATTGAAAGTGCATGTTTAAATATGCAGAAGAATGTTCATTTATGTCACAATTTATTGTGGAGACTACTGTCATCTGGTTTTGCGTCTTTTTGCAGATCTTTTCACTTTTCCATATCCCTTCCCATACCAACCAGGGCAGGATGCTTTCTCATCCACCTCGTCATCGTTTCCAGTATCGCTTTCGATTTTAATGTTACCTTTCTCAATCAAGTCTTGGGTCTCTTCTGGTGGGGGCTTAACCAGAGGGACCATATTTGAGGGGTCTGTGACTTTCATGAGGGATTTGGTGTTGTGAGTGTTGAGTTCATGTGGTTGCAGTGGAGTTGCAAGTGTGAAAAGAGGATCGCAGCTCCTTGAAAAGCAAATAAAAGATAATGATTTACAGTTAGGGTGGATGGTTAAGTTTAATGGTTACCTTTTAATTATACGGGGAGGGTTGGGAGGCAAGCATGCTCCCAAAAACTGCTGCCTAAGAAAAATAATAACAAAACAATACTTTTATAATGGAAGCAATAACAATGAGTGCACTAGACAAACTAAACAATTACAATAATATCAGCAACGAGGGGAAAGCAAGAACAGCAGCATCCCAACAACAGCAACAGCAACAGCAACAACAATGCTACAATGCAAGTTACAATAGAGCTTTTAAGTTGTGACACACTTCTTTGTCAATTTTTTTCAGAGAAGCAGCTAAAAAAATGCCAGAAAAACTATATACAATTTATCTTCCCCTGGCAACAATAAGGATTCTGTGCAGCAATTTGTGTCACAAAGAAAAAGATTTGAAAAATCATCACAAAACTGCTTTTCATTTTGGACCTGGAAGTTGTTTTTCATATGAGTGAAGTCACACTTAAAAACTATAACATCGTGAAAACATCAATGATGTCATTCAAAATAAATAAAAGCAACAACAGGAGTAAATAAATGCTTTTACAAGTTACCTTTTGTATTCTGGGATTTCTAATCCAAGTTTGTTCATAACCATAGACATTACATCATCACATCGGCCTACAATGAAAGAATATAATAAAAAATAAGAGGAAAATAAAACAAATAAATAAGAAAAGAAAACTTCAATAATATAGAATAATTATTATTACAGCGCTTTTCATAATTCTGCGAACTACCGACTCCAGACTTTTGGGTGACGTCGGGGGTTTTAGCTTCCATCAATCAAAATAATTACTAACTAACAAAATAATTACTAACTCAGACTGTTGAAACTTTGATTGATGGAAGCAAAAACCCCAACGTCGCCCAGAAGTCTGGAGTCGGTAGGTCGCAGAATTATGAAAAGCGCTGTAATGAATTATTAACAAAATTAATAACAAAAAGAACCTACCATTTATTTTAAGAGTTGCACATTCATCTTTTGGTGTCCACTGCAACAGATAAGACAAAGATAAAAATGAACTCACTGGTGGGAAAATGAAAAAATGAATAAAATGGGAAGGATTTGGGAATGAAAGCAAGACAATGAGTCATTTAATTCTCTTTCTTTCTTTTTTACTGTGCGGACACTTGAACTATGAACACATCTTTTTTTCAAAATGTAGAAAATTTGAAGCATTCACAGTTTGGGCGTTCTCACAGTAAGGAAAAAGTAAGAAAAGCCATGATGTGAACAGGGGAATCTACCAGTCCACTAATTAATATTAGTTCACTATGTACATATCATTAAAAGTTGTGTAATTATGCAAACAGTTCACTTACTTGTAAATTCACGATAAACAACTTGGGTCGTTTGTGCTTCACTCTGTTCATCCCCCATAATGCATGATATCTTTTTAATACCTTTTAAAAAATTATTATTGTCTTAATAAAGTAATGAAGTTTCAAAGGTAAATACAATACAAGAGATGGGAAGAAAAAATGAAGTTCCACATTTTAGGGTGAAAGGGGCATACACAGTGCTCAATCTTAGCAACAGTCAAATAGCATGTGACTAGTAAAAATTGCCTTAAGGCTAGTAAAACTCAAGAACCACCAGCCAATGGGTTATCTCTCGGCTAGTAACTTCTCAGGTCCACCAGCACAAGGGCCAGTGATGAAAAAAAGTTAAGGTTGAGCAGTGATACTGTACAAAAATCAAATGAAATGTCTTGATTTATTTTTCCACACTGATGTACCTTTAGACTAGAACCAAGACATAGAATACAATCACTCTGTTTTGCAGCATCAAGAGCTTCTTGCCAGTTGAGGGGATGCTCAAGAGAACCCTTTTCACCAAAATGAACAATAGTGTCCCGCAGTGGGGAGCTACATTCATAACAGTTCCGGCCTGTCCGATGTCTTCTTAATGATGTCCTCTCTGTTACATCAAATAATCTGTAGTATATCCTTTCTTCTTCACATTCTGTACAAACCTGGAGAAGAACAGGCAAATATGTTTGAGAATTCTCTTAGTCATCTACATGTTTATGATATTCCAATAGGCCATTTGCATGCTGGAATCATTTTGCTTCAACTACCAGAATGCTGCTCAAATTTACTTTCCTTTTTTTGTGAGAATACATTATTAAAAAAACTTGTGCTGGCAAATAAAAGTGTGCAATGGATTCTGGTAGTTGCAGTACTGTATATGTATAATACTATCATACAAACATTTGGGTCAAAACAATGAATCATAGGCTATTTATTGTATTACAGTATATCTTACTTTAGATACTACTAGCTTTTGACTGCTGATTTATTTTTTTATAATGTACAGTCATAGATTTTTCTATATTTACTATATTAATTGTATTGTAACTATTGATATGTATTTTATCAATTGAAATAAAGATTATTATTATTATTATTGGGACTTAAATTTGACTACACTATTTAAGCATCAAAAGACCTGAATTTGAAGAGAAATTTAAGCAATTGGAATTGGGTGTTCAAATATTCCAACTGAAAGTAGGAATAATTTGCCATTAGACAACATCTCTGTACTTTAGTGAACACGAGCATGTTGCAATTTTTTGTCAAGTTATAGTGCAGGTCACATCTCAAATATTTTGCACATACAAACCTCTGAAAACATATTTCCATGAACCTCTGATAGAGCATCTTTTGGTAAACCACTTCGTAGGTGCAGACCATCACAGTTCTGAGAGACGATGTGTTTTATCTGAGAAAAATATAAGATGAGCAGTGTCTAATTAAGGAAGTAGAGAAAACTTTTTAACACAAGAATACCTTTAGTCCACTTTAGTCAAATCTTAAATAAAATGTTTAGGCTTGCAGCATGAACACAATCGTGACATGGTCAAGGCGCAGCAAGGCATGTCAAAATTCTAGAAAACAGCAAGGACATGGCAAAGACACCTACGGCACCAGTCATGCAGCGAGCTTTTTACAGTCATAAGAAATCTGCTCTACTTACGTATCCTTCATTGTAGAGTTTTGTTAAACTCATGTGAGCAAGAGTTGGTTCAGCATCACACAGATTGTATGAACTATTAAAAATGATAGGTTAATTGCATTAGGAAAATGACAGTTGGAAAAATGTCTCTTTAATATGATTTTAATTTCGATATCAATTTAGTTATCATTACTAAAGTCATTACAGAAAACCAGGCATGTTGATTGCTCGGGAACTTTACCGGTAGATTATTTGAATCTTGTTGTTATATAGCTATGGATTTTCTTGATATAATGAATGCTCTCATTGGCTGAAAGATGATCACGTGGTATTAACTAAATCTAAATGTATCCTGAGTAGGAAATAACATCTTATTTCCCGGTCGGGATACAAGTAGCACATGAAAAGGAAAGGTAAAATAAACCAGCACACAGCCCATTGCATGTGATCAGAGCGTGATTCATCCTGTGGCATGATATCTTGCATGAATTAGAAACAAGAAAGCAGATGAAAACCCCTTCAGATTGCAGAGTCCAGAACTTTTGTTTACTTTTCACTTACATTCTGAATAAATTCTTTTTATTTTTTAAATTGGCTGGGAATCATTTCTCTGTCACTATATAACAAAACACTTAATGTCTGATCCCTCTGGAAGCAGTTAGTTTTGTTTTCCCTCGAGTCTTGATGTTTCCCTCGGCTTTGCCTCTGGAAACATCAAGCCTCTTGGGAAAACAAAACTAACTGTTTCCCTCGAGATCAGACATTAAGTGTATAATAATCACCTACAGGTGAATAAAATTGAATTGTGCACGCTTTGTTTATTGATGCCTGCCACTTTTCAAACATGAAATAAATATAAATTTTAAAAATAAATAGATATTGTCTATTTTCTTTCAATTAATCACCTGTGTAATGATGCTAAAACAATTAATCACCTCCCACTGCCTAGCTTGTTTAGCCCTTGTGGTTAGAGCAGATTTCGTGTGACTGTGAAAAAGTCGCAGCACGAACACGGCGCGGACATGGTCAAGGCGCGGCAAGGAACTTTGGAGTTCTAGAAAACATCACAGTCGCGGCAAGGCACGCTTACGGCAAGGACCATGCCGCGACTTTTTCACAGTCATACGAAATCTGCTCTATTTTAGCAGTGTTACTCATTTTCTTCTAAGTCACTTTGTATATTGTACTACTGTAATTTTTTTGGTGAGTAGAATTAAGTTTGTCATTGTTGTTGATGTCAGGTTCAGTAGTTATTGGTGAATATTTATTGTCTTCTCCATAAATATTCACTGATAAATATTTTTAAATATATGCTATCATAATATAATTTTTAAAAGCTTTGAAAAATTTAGGTTAGGAATCATAATTTATTTATGACAGCTTCAATGATTAGATACCGCACAAACATTTACCTACCCTAGTTTTTCTCCTTTAGACAACCTAGTCCATATTCCATTTGGTCCCCTAGAAAAACAGACAAGGCAAGAGTTATCACATAAAAACCCGGTGAAAAAATCCCAATAAAGTCTAAGATAAACTTGATGGTGTAAAGATCAACACCGTCATAGGATTTAAGCTATAATGGTTACGTTTCTAGAGGATTTTCCTAAACTTAGAAGAATAAAATACATTTTTGGTTCAAATTACCTGTAATCTGGAATACAAGCTGCCTGGGGAATACGAAAAATGAAGAAATTATTTAAGTTAAGTCTAGAAAGAGAGTTAATAACGAATGAATTAAAATACAAACTTACGGTACTGATTCCCGCGCCAGTGTACACAACTAAAGCCTTAGCTTTACGAATTGCTTCAACGAGACAGTTTATTTTATCTTCCAGCACCTCTTCTGGGTCTAATATCTAGAAAATTTAAACCTCTGTGTTAGAGAAGTCGCTCTTTAAGTAAAAGTCTTTCAAAATAGATTAAATCTAATAAACGTTAGACCTCTTCGGCTTTTCTCTTGGCTCTGGCTTGTTTCCGGGCACGATCTTCAACTTGAGCCACAAGTCCTTCAAGTTCTTTCAAAATGCTTCTGTCTTTATCTGAACGGTCGGAGGGATCTTTCTTAAGGATGTGTTTCACGAGTCGACAGTTGTCCTTGTTTTCTACGTTGGCTAGGAACTGTTCTCGCCAAGCTATTTTCTTTTTTTCTCGCAAACTTTCGGTAGCCATCTTGGATTTTTGATAAACAGACAGGGTGCGCAGGGGTTTGTGGGTGGATGTACGTGGCCAGTTTGGAACGCATTTCCGATCCGTGTGCAATCTCGCGAAAAGACCTGACCAGTCGCGGATTTTGTCAAGTTAAAAATCAGGCCTTGGCTATTCGTAAGGGGATTTAATTTTTCTATTGAATTTAAAGAAAGAGATTTACTGGGACTGCCCTGTTTAAAAATGCCCGCTTGGATCGATCTCCATGTTCTCCCGACAATATCTAAGCGGCCTTTGTAGGCATCCCGATTCCCGTTAAGGATTTAGATATGATTTATCAAAGTTTTACTTTGAAGCAACCGTACCCGCGCCAAAAATAGCGGTGGTCAAATAGCTAGCGGTGGTCAACCAGCTAAAATAAGTTTCAAGTTGTGGTTTGGTGTAAGGCGTTGAGTTCTCTGCTCAGGTAACAAAACGATAATAAGATGCAGGATACTATTCTCTTTGATCAGCTTTGATTAACTTACATGGGTCCATCAGAGGAGTGTGGATCCACCAAAAGAGTGTGGATCCACCAGAGGAGTGTGGATCCACCAGAGGAGTGTGGGTCCACCAGAGGAGTGTGGATCCACCAGAGGAGTGTGGATCCACCAGAGGAGTGTGGATCCACCAGAGGAGTGTGGATCCACCAGAGGAGTTTTGATCCACCAGAGGAGTGTGGGTCCACCAGAGGAGTGTAGATCCACCAGACTAAGAGTGTGGATCCACCAGACTAAGAGTGTGGATCCACCAGTGGAGGGTCCAAGAGAATTGTGGGTCCACCCGCAGGGGAGTATGGGCCCGGCAGCGGTGGGTACACCAGATGTGTGGGTCTGAGCTATCGCTCCCAAGATTGACCGGTCCATATAATTACTATACCGTAAAGGAGAGCACAACTATTAGAGCCATGATAGTAAAAAAAGACTACAGTGACTCTGTAATTTATTTCTCTTTCAATTTAAAAAATGAGAAAAAGTACATTATACAGTACAGGCCAAAAAGAAAACTTTTGAAGCTGTCGTTCCACCATGAGTCTAAAAGAAAATTAAGGAATACAGCATCTTGCGATTTTTACTTTTTTTCATATGTGGATACACAGCTCTTGTTTTGTTACATCCCGAGCTATCCCTTGATAAAATTATAATGTATCAATATAAATTCGATGTGCAAGTCGACCTGAAATAATTCCATAGCCGGATTAGAATACTGTGTTTATCGTCTTGGACTTTTCTCCTTCCGCATCCATCCTCAAAATCTGTGCCAACTCGGACGCAGTCAATGGAGGCCAGCTACCATCAATAGTGACGACTTTGACTACGACATTCAGTGGCTGGCAAGTGCGTTTTTTACTCTGGGAAGACGGTTTTCCACCAATTTCTACGTGGTCAATGATATAGTCCTTTGTAACACATACTTGTTTCTTCATTTCGAAGATTAATGCAATTTCTCCCAACTTCTAAGAAGAATTTTTTCTTTGTTTTCCGAGTGTTTTCGCGGCACCAACTGCGCAGTTTATTAAGCGTAAGTGGTTGTTATTCAATTGCAACTTGAATGACAATAAAAGATTTTTAGCCGATAATAACCTGTTGTATCAAAATATTCTTGGTTAACTCCAGCTTGTCTCTGATTGGTCATTGGCTTGCTACCTGCTATGGCGGCCGTTTGTTTGGACTGAGCGTGTACATACGTTTGGATTAAAATTAGCTTTCACTGGGGAAAAAAAGCGAGGCCTCAATCTTAGCGTATAAGAGAGCAACACACATACTCAAAATATGTAACAAAATTTAGTAGAAAAACAAGGGCCCCTCTCGATGCCTCACGAAACACCTCAATACATGTCAAGACTTGCCTTGAAGCAAAGAGAAAAGCATGGAGAAGAGGTTGCATCTTGCCATTTAATTGAATTAAAGGAGAAGGAGCGATGGACAAAATGGTGCGAGTGGTCAACACCGGCGGATTGATTTGCTTCTCAATACGAGAAGACGTCACGTTTTGATAAGGCATTTGGGCATGAGGCCATGATGGCAAAGCTTTGTGAAAATAATGATTGGAAGCTTGTATTCAAAACCGACTAATTACAAACGTCTCTAACCTGCGTAGCGACTCTCCTCCTACCCCTGTAGACCCGCTGGCCCTGAAAATGCTCGGCGGACATATTTCAAACATTCCTGAAATATTATTTTGATATTTCTTTTTATAAAGGGGGAGCTGGAGACCTTTATGGGCATTTATAATAAGGTCGTTCGCGAAATTTTTATATCATTTATTAAACGTCTAGGAATAACAATTCATGTTGTACTAATTTTTAATTAAAATAAATTAAGTAATTTTGGCCGAGAAAATCCAAGTTAAAGTGAAATGCAAATGAGGACTCTTTTTTCGACTTTTTCACCCGTGACGTAGTCCGTTATTTCTGAAGATGCCGCATCTTCAGAAATAACGGACTACGAATCACACTTGTCTCGTTTTCTACTAGGTAGAGCGAGTCTGACTAACCGCCGAACTTTGAAGGCCCCAAACCAGCGTTTTTTTAAGCTTTTTGGCGGAAAAAACACTTCAAAATAAG
>JAAAQI020098887.1:1967-13378 GCA_011800005.2 Stichodactyla mertensii | reverse complement strand
ACAATGAACGACTGAAGGAAGAAAAACTAGGTAAATCACAAATATAATGTCACAGTACAAGTGCTACAATTCCCCTCATGTGTGCTGTGGATTTTCTGTGAAAAATCTTGTCCCAGCAACAGAATTTTGTCCCTGCAACATGTTGCACAAATTCAAACTGGTTTGAATTTGTGCAATGATCGAAGCAACGAAGTGAGTCGCAGGCGACAGGTTTTACAAACAATATACACCAAGCAATCTGTCACTGTGACTTGTTGCAGCGACTTGTCACCTAGTTTGTTTCAACCTTAATACTCTGTAACTCACCAAATTACAATTATTTGCAGCAATTCAGGAAAGAATGAACTCTCTTGGATTAAGAAGCAGACAGAAGCAAGTCTCACAAGGAAGTGTAGTAAGTAAAATAAATCGGAACTCGGACAATTTATAGCATCAGGCATGGTGACTTTGCACTATGTGTTCCATTGATATCTGCTTTAATGGTGAACAATACTTTGGATGTGTTTTTGAATTTCATTGTTATTGTTTGCTTTTTTTTCATTCTAGGACAAGCAACTGGCAGAGTTTGAAGGTTTAAGAAAATATATTGATTATAAATCAAAGGAAATGAGGTACGGTAACAACAGATGTTAAGGCCTCAATTATTTTAAGACTCTTTGTGTTCATCTGACTAGGGATTGAACCCAGGATTGAACTTCATGTACAATTATAGACTATTGCTTTGGTAACTTGTCAAGCTAACCATGTAGTATTAGTGATATTTGTAGTGACATTTTCAAGTTATTTTCACTTATTTTATATTTTACAGTAATAATTATAAGACAGAGATGACCAAGTTGAAGGATCTGAAAAAGAAAATCAATCAAAGTGCTTCCCAGATGGTTCTACCAGAAACACCACTGTCCTCTAAAAGGTAAACACTATCTGATGAATGTTATTTTTAAATTACACAATGTGGTGCTGGAAAGGACAAATCACAATAACTTCAGCAACAACAACAGCAACAACAGCAACAGCAACAGTAACAGCTTAGTCACAACAATTGAGTAATTCCAACACTACCAACAACAACAAAAACAGTATAATATGTGTGGCATAATATGGCATGGTGAAAATTAATTAGCAACAACAACAGCAATTAAAACAAAAAAACAGAAGCAACACCTGGATTTCATCTTTTTCCTCCCTTCTTTCCAGTTCTCCTGTTGAAGAACCTAAAGGTGAGAGTAATTTTATCTACTTTCTTGCTGTCAGGTAATAATGTTTCATCATTTAGGATGACTGAATAGAAAAATTGGTATTTCCAAAAATATGTGTTAGAAAAAAAGATTGTTGTTATAAGTGGAATCCAACAATAAGAAGATACTTTACTGATCACGTCCCAACCACTTACTGACACCTTAGTTCACGATAGTCAATTTCTTTATTCAATGATTCAGCAGATACAGTAAAATTCTACACTGGGTCTCAAACTTTTCCACTGAATGTGCAACAAGCAAGTCCTTTAACATTACAACAGTATGCTGTACCACGAGATGGTGGAATCCTGTCTGAAATCAAGTAAGTTTGGAAGTCCTTTTACTTTGGTGTCCAGGGCTAAAAATAACTGCCAATCACCAGACAATGTCCAGGCAGAATTGGCACTTGTCTGGCCTAATTATGGCCTGAAAGGCTGTATGTTGATCATCATGTTCAGTGACTGACCAGCAATTATTTTTAGCCCTGGGGATCATGGTTATTTTAGCCTGTCTTAGTGATTTCTTCCTCTGTTGCATGCCATTGATCAGTTTTTTTTTGCAAACTTTGCTGCAGTTCATGACCTCTGCTGTTACACTTTTTATTTTAATTTATCATTATTCATAGTGCAATGAAGATGGCATATCTTCAAAGAGGAGGAGTAGATCCTGAAATATTGTCACAGATTAAACAACTTGAGCTTGAAGCAAGAAGTCTGCAGCATGCTACTGTGACGGGTAAAGTACATTCAATATTATGTGAAATGTGGTGGGTTTGAATTTTCGTTTATATTAGAAAATCAAGTCATTCATTCATTCTGGTTATGATGGTCAATGAATGGATAAGGTGGTTCAGTGGATGGATGAATGGAGGAGTGAGTTAGAGGGTTGTTTGATGGATAGATAAATGAAACAGAATATTTTTTTAAGTAGAGATACTCTGAAGTTTTATATGGAAAGAAATACATGGAACTGATAGATGAATAGATGAATTTGATGGTAATGAAGACTCATTTGGGTGGGTGTGTTGATAGTGGGTGGGTCTAGATGGATTAATGGGTAGGTAGGTGGGTGGGTGGACTGGACATGGATAGATGGGTGGGTATGTGTTTTTAATGGCACAAAAAATAGGGCAAACAATCACAGACCAGCTTGTGTAGTCCTGCTCTGCCCATTTTAGTCCTACTAATAATTTATTCATGTGTTTTTAGGTCCTGATATTGCTTTGCAGCAGCAGATAATGGCTTACCAACTGGCAAACCAAAAGCTTGAACAGGAACTACAACTACTAAGGGTAAGAAGATTAAACAATGTACCTTATGACGTGAGTCAATCATTCAGGTTCTTAATGGTTCATGAGGGAGGGTAGCGTGGGTGGGTGACTAGCCTCTGATCCACACCCTGGGATCTGCCCTTGCTGTAAGGTTTGATCAATTTTTCCTTTAAACTTTTTTAAATCATAGATGGAAAGGCAGCAGAATGATGGTCTTAGAAAAACCCCAGGTACTGAAGACTAATGCCTTAAGTGAACTCTGAATTTATCTTTTCAGCTTTGGTATTTGTTTTCCCCTGATCAGTTCATACCACTTGTTCAGTGTTGCAGCAAACTGTACCTCATTAATGCTTTAAGTCAGTGTCATGTGTTTCCCACTCATATGGTAACAATTCTTATGCAAAGCCATTTCAGTGTCACTGCATACAGTGCTGTGTACGTGCTGTGAGTCATTACCATACGTTTCCCACTCATACGATAACCATTCTTATGTGAAGCCATTTCAGTGTTCACTGCATACCGTGCCGTGTACATGCTGTAAGTCATTACCGTACTTTTCTCGCTCACAGGAAAACTGCTCTATACTGTATATGTACGCTTTTAGAGATACATGAATTGTAACTTTGTTTTTCGCTGTTGCTTAGAATTGAGTCCAGAGTTTCAACGGTTGAAATCAGAGCATCTTGAGAAGATGGCATGTTTAAAGCAAGAAAGTGAAATGCTGAAACAACTGACTGAGATAGAAAGAATGAAAAAAGAACTAAACGAACTGAAGGGAAATAAAATAGTGGCTGGGAATGACAATGAGGCTAAGCAGGTTGGTATAAAAAAATGAAATGATGAATGGATGGATGAATGAATGGATGAATGAACGAATGGATGGATGGATTAATAAATAAATGAATAAATAGACGAATGAATGTTAGTATTGATAGATCACGAAATCAATAGGGATGGACCAATAACTTGATCGAAATGATTGAATGAATGAATGTGGATGGATGGATGAACGAATGAATGAATAAAGTAATAAATGAACGTGGACTAATAAGTGAATGAACAATTATTTAACGTGGATGAATGAATGAATGAATATGCTTGAATACATTTCAAGAAATGATTTGCTTTTCTTATACTTTAAAAAGTACTTCAGCAGATACTACCGTCATCGTCAATTTGCTACTGGAAGAAGAAGATTTTGTGGTGATCACTATTTTTGTAACATATTTATTTGTTTTGTTTTTGTTTGACGGTAGAAGTACGATACTCCATTTCTGATGTCCACTAGTGGTATGGAGAAATCTTTACTACCAAGCCCATATGATCCCAGGTATGTAGCCTCACTTCAACATTAGTTCTGATAAAGGACGAAGTATTTCTTGGGTGATCATTACATCTCTTGGTACTTGACCAATAGAGAATACTCTTTGTAACTACCTTGACGGTACGACAATAACAACAACAACAGCAGCAGCAGCATCACTGAGCAGTGTCAATAGGCACAAGAACAACAGCAACAACAACAATAGCAAAAGCTGGAACAACAAACGGCAACAACAGCACCACCACCATCAACAACAACAACAGCAGCAGCAACAACAACAATAAAAATAACAATTTTGCAATTTCGCACTGTAACTTAGTATGAAAATTGATAGTTTTCTGTATCGTAAGATAATGGAAAATTGCACCACATTTTAAGCACGGAAATGTAACTTTTTTCTCGCCTTATTTTCGTACATGTTGTTACTTTATTTTCCTAATACATTCAATTTGTTTTTCTTTGCGCCAGTGCTGGTTTTTCGATTTTCTTGGATTTTGTTCTGGGCATGCCTGCTTCTTGCACCAAATGTAGACTCGCTGCGGGTATTTATAACGGGACTGAGTTGGTCTCTGACGTCAAGGTTTTACCTCTGGTTAATTTGGTAAGCCACAACAGCTCCAAGATCCCACCTGGAGGTGTCGGTGTCTTTGGTGTAATGCATCCTTTTCCAAAGTGCGTAATAGACGTTTCGTTTGACTGCGAAACAATAGCTTCAAGTCGAGGTTGGAGTACACAAAATGTAGCGGTAATGCCATAATTTTTCTGTACCAACCTTGACCTAAAACCGTTGTTTCGTGGTCTGTTCAATGCAACACAAATGTTGTTATCTTATTAAAAATTTATTCCTAGATTTTGTTGGATTTCCTCGTTTTATTCACGTTTGCTTTACCGCTGTGAGTTACGAATTTCATCGGGAAATAGCTGTTATTAAAGCTGAGCCCGCAATGAGATAATCTTTTGTTTTAAGAATCATTTAAGCGAGGCTATCGGGTCAATACAATGTATAATGGCTCATTTTCATCTCATCTGCATGCATCCGGAATAACAGCTATTCTAATGCTCTTTGCTTAGTTTTCAGTTACGAGATAAAGAAATGGAATAATCTTTTGTTTTTCAGATGTGCGCCACTTCATACACTCTCTGTAATCGTTGAGTTACAAGCCAACAGTACAGACGAACCGGATGATCCTCATAAACTGTTTTCAAAAGGCTGGACGAAGATGGAACTCTTCGACACTGCAGACAGACTAATAAGCGGAAGGTATTATGAAAAATGAATTGTAAAATATCAGAAAAACTATCAAAATGTTCTCTGCTTTCCACTCGGGTTCTTTTTGCTTTAATTCTGCAGTTTCTGAAGCTGTGGTGCAACTATTCCTCCCTCTCGAGTCACCTTACCCCCTCTCCCAACATACACACTCATTTTGAAGCCTTGTTTTTATCATAGGTGGAAAATCCCGTTCCGCGTACCGCCCATCAAGACTTATCTTTCGTACAATGAGCTGAACAGAATACCACAGGTACTGGATGCCCTAGGCTTACATATAAATGAAATTATAGTCTTTATCTTTGAAGCGCAGTCTTAAAACACATCGGTTACGATGGAATTTGTAGCTTTTAGATGGACGGACAGCCTTCATTATAAGGATTTTTGCTCCGTTTCTAGGTTGGTATGGCTGAGTTATACATCAGGCTCGTGAATGCACGTGACGTCAAACAAGAAGAAATACTCAACCCACAGCCTCTGCAGTATTACATTTACAAATTCCCTTCGTTGGTATGTATACACCAGTACTTTGCAAGGGCCATTTACAATATTTCCCAATATCTCCCAGCATAGCGGTTAAAGAAATTTCTGGATGATGGATGGTGATGATGATGATGGGTGATGATAATGATGATGGGGTAAGGGATGATGGAAAATGATGATGGTGCATGGTGGGTGATGGGTGACGGGTGATGGGTGACGGGTGATGGGTGATGGCGGGTGATGGGTGATGGGTGATGGGCGATGGGTGATGGCGGGTGATGGGTGGTGAATGATGGATAATGAAGATGTGGGTGATGGGTGATGGGTGAGAGGTGGTGGATGATGAATGGTAAATGATGGGTAATGGATGATGAATGGATCATGGGTAATGGTTGAAGGTGTATGGTTCATGATGGGTGATGGGTGATGTGTTACGATGATGGATGGTCAATAAAGATTAAATTTGGATATTCCAGAAATTAACCATATGGATTCTGCTGTTACAGTTTTCATTAATGGTCCTGATATTTTTATTTCTTATTGTTTGGAAGGATAACCTGATTATCCATGATCATCACAGTGGACATAGAATACCCTCAGTTCCATCAACAGCAGTATCAGATTCGGAACCCCCACTACCACCCCCCACAGCACCTCCTCGTCACGACATCCCTGGCGCCACGTCTTTTGCCTCTTTGAAGTAAGCATTTTATTACTTAACACTGTAAAATCTAATTAATTATTCCATACATTTAACAAAAGATAATTAACAAGTTAAGGAAGGAAGGGGGGTTCTTTTTCTAACTCTCTACGACCTCCAAGGTGAATATCTGACCAGTGTTTTTAATCTTATCCGTTTTTCTTTCTCTTTTTTTCCCTTTATTATAGGAGCCACCACAGTCTTTCAGATTCCTCGTCAATCATGGGATTTCAGGTTGACCAGTTATATAATATTATCGATGGAGAAGTCAAAGTCAAAATTACTGCTTACAATCAACAAGATGGAGAGGTGAGTGCAACATTTTATTTAGGAGCAGTTTTCATGTGTTAAAAAAAAAAGATTCACGGTCTCACGCTACGGACGTACATTGCCTTGACCTTGATGGCTCTTTGTCAAAGCAATCTCATTAAATGAGCAGTGATCTCGCGCGCTGTGATTGGTTCAACGGATGTCGTTACTTCCGTACCGTGACGATGCCGCGTGCGGTGACGTTTAAATGTCACGCGAGAGCGTGATGTTTCTTTCTACGAATAAAAGATCTTCATGCAGTAATCGATCTATTCTTATTCATTTCCTTTCTTTCTCTCTCTCTTTCTTTCTTTCTGACTTTCTCTCTCTCTTTCGCGTAGGTTCTCAAGGCTGCAGGAGAAACTCCCGTCGTGTGCGTTACGAAATCTGTTAAACAAGATTTCCTAAAGGACATATACGTGTTTGGGTTACAAGAGGTAAGAACAGCATTTACTTTTTAGATGGGATACCTTTGGTTGGTCTCTAGTTGACCAATTACCAACTCCAATCAATTTAAAATTGACAGTAGAATTTTGCTTTACTGAAAATCTAGGAAAGGAAAGGGTAAGGATGCTTGATGAGTGTAGGAAGGAAAGAGTGGTAGCTGTGGGTCACTGGTTCGATCCCTGCGGATGCCACATGTAATGTGGGAATGATGGTTGTGAAGTATGCGTAAGGAAATGTAAATAGTATGTAGGAGGTAGAGAGGGAATAGGAGTGGATAGAGAAAACAGCAGGAGAGCAGAGACGTGATAAAGTAAACCAAGCAGTAGGGCGGGGATAAAGCATTTTATATATTTTTTTTTAAACGGAAACACAAGTCTTGAATTTCAGATATCTTAAGCGAAATATTTTATTAGAAAATATGAAATATTTTTTATTAACATGATTAAATTCTCATAAGACAAACGCTAGAACCAAATTTTTAGTTTAAGAAGAATCTCAGGTACCATTATTTTAGTATACCGACAGTCTACCTTACTTCTTATTTGAATATTATAAATATATATTAAACATGCAAAATTTTAAAACATATTTGATATCATCCGGACTATTCGGCTTCCCTATGTTCAGAGTAGGACTGGGAATAAATGATTCTTCCCGCATAGCATTGTGGGGCTGTTGCTGGGAACGCAAAATGGCGAAACGTTTTGATCTCGTTACCAAATCTAGCCCCACAATGCTTTGCGTTGCGAACTCGTATCTTGTCTTTTGTGTAAATTCGTAGAAGTCAATTCTCGTGCTAGGATCGAATCTCCCTGTATCTCCTTCCCTAAGATTTTGGAAAGATTTTTTTTTTGTTGAAAAGTAGGAAAGAATAGGAATTTGCGAATTTTATCCAGCAATTGAAAAATCACATATTCGAAAATACCGCTCCTTTTCATAATCACATATCTACACAAAGTAAAAAACCCACAAAATTATGATCACATGCAAAACAATTTGATAATAATGTCTTCTTTTCTCTGAGTTCAAGGGAAAACGAACTTGCCACCTTGTGTGTCTAATTTCCTTCCTGTGATTCTTTGCAGTTCTTTCCTTTGAACTCCAGGAAAAAAGGCATAACGATCTCTTCCCAGCCCTTCACTACTACCCTAAACACAGGTATCCCGATTCCAAGTAATATAACTTAATTGATGGCTGTTTCTTTTCTGACGATTGTAATTGGCGGATGAATACCACCGTGGCTTATCCACTTGATCTTCAGTTGCTTTGTTCGCGTTTTTTCATTTTCTCCTCTATTTTGCCCCTTCTCATCCTCGATTTCTTCCTCAACGACAATGTATTCTCCATGCTGTTGAGATCCATTAGGAAAAATGTACGTCCCGGGTCCTAACATTTTGTCTTCATGGAAATTCCCTACGTAGCTTTGTTTACCGAATGTAAGCTTGCCTCGACCTGGGAAAAAAAGGGTTTTTTTTCAAGTTTAGATGCTGAAATTTATATCTACTAGTTACACTTATCAGTCACCATGTACGTCACCAGTTGCTTGGCAACGTGTAAATAAGCTGATTGCCATGTAGGATTTTAACGTTACCAGTAAGAAGTAGATTGCGTTATGCGCTCGCATAGTGTTTTCAGGCTCAAATTTTAGTCAAAGAACTCTTTTACGTGCGCATGTCTGGGTTTTAATCAAGTCACAGCTAAAAAGCAAACATTATTTGGCGGCCTTTGAAAGAGATTCGGTAAAGTTATGATAATTAATCTGAATGGTGAAGTATTCAAAAAAATATAAGTAGTTATTACAGTAAGATTTATTTAAACAAAATATCGATGTTTGCAGATTCTAAAGATGATAAATCATGATGAGCAAGTTTGCTTTGTTTTATCTTTATTTCAGCTACTCTTTTATATCAAACCTAAAAAAAGTGCATGTTACTCAATAAAACTAGACCATGGTTTGAAGATTCCGAGCCGAAAATATATAAAGTGAAAATAATAACGCTGATTGGAATGCTGTTTTTATTAGATTAATACGAAATCTTGTATTTTATTAAGAAAAAAAATGTTAGATTTATAGCAAAGTCTGCACCCCCTCTGGGAAACAACCAATCATTTCTTGATAAGCATTGTGGATTAACAAATGCTTTTTCTAACTCTCTTTTTTTTCGTTTCAAACCAAGGTTAAGAAAAATTCGATTTTTAAACATTTTTTTAATTCATAGTTTTATGTGTTTTATGTCTCTTTAAGAAATATTTTCACGAGAAGTGGTCTTTCTTAGTTTGTTTGATATTGCCATCGTGTTGTTATTCTTCAATTATGCGAAATCTCTCTTCGTGATAACGACTCACTGAAAAACAAAAACTTAAGTTTCCAACGTTTTTCATGGCGGCATTGCAACTAAAATCTGAAGCAAGCATTATCTGATAGTTCTCGGACCGGTGTTTTTAAAGCCAAAGAAGCTACGAATATATGCCCCTTCAAATAATTTACCCTCAGTATTTAAGCATAGTTGAATGATTTAAGCGAATTTTTATCTATTTTAATCTAGTCTGGCTTTGTCATGCCATTTTGAGATTTCAAGATGAATAATAAAACTACATAACTGTTATTCGCGAGAAATAGAATGAAATTCCTCCCGGCAAGTTTCGCGGAGTCTTATCATCTCTCATTAATGTCTAGTTCTGTTAAATTGGATGTCCAGTTCATTAGAATCTGCCTACCACATCGATATTACGAATTTATGAGTCGCTACTAAAAATATGGCCTGTGCAAAAGCAAAAATCGTTATTAATACCAGAATCAGCGTGTATTTTTAATTTATATATATTGCATATATTTCATGGTAACATAGAAAATGTAACGGTCGTTTCGTGGCCGATTTAGGCGACCGATCGGACTGCAGAGGTCTATAAATCTATGTTTACAGGTTATCTTACCTGATCGCTTGCCCTCAACCCACTGACCCTCGTAGATCATGCCACTAGCAGCATAGGTATATGTCCCGTGACCGTTTCGTTTATCTTTAGCCCATTCACCTCGGTACGAGTCGCCATTCATGTAGGAATACGTCCCAAATCCTTCTCTAAGATCATCCTTCCAGCTCCCCTCGTATTTCGCTCCATCAGGATACAAAAAAGTTCCCTGTCCGTTCTTCTTATTTTTCTCGTAATATCCGATGTAGCAAGCACTGCGAGACTGCCCCTTGAGTTTCCTAAATACGTATTTACCGAACCCGTGCCGATAACCGTGCCGGTATTCTCCCTCGTAGACATCGGAATTCGGAAGTCTGGCCTTGCCTTTTCCGTGTCGTTCACCTTGGTCATTTCTCTCTCCGTCGTAAAGATACGGAAGGTACTCATTCTCGGACAACACGTTTTCTTCCGACTCGTGAACGGAATCCATGGCTAAAATAGTAGTAAAACCTTCTTTTCAGAGCTATGCTGAATAGTTATGCCAAACGAATAAAAACAAGGCGCTTGGAGTTTTTCGGAAATTTGGCTCCAAACGACTACAGCAGGCCAGAAATTTTCGGTCGCAAATGACAGCGTCGTCTACTTTGCTCCTTGAAAAGCATTAGCACATTTTTGATCGATCGCTTGCGATCATTAAAGCGATTGACAGCATCTCTGGTCTAAAGCTGCCAAAAAATATTTGTTCTGTTTGGGTCGTTAATATTTAAAGGGTTCGGACCCTGCGCCGGTCGCCTGCGTCTTTGTGTTTGGTCGAGTTAGTGGTAAAAGCTTGGTGTTTTTTCTTACTTTTCGCATTATGTGCAACACAATGTAATTGACGCGCTCACGGCCAGTTTGTATTGGAGCTAGGCTGTTTTGTGTTAAATATTTTATAACTGAAAAAGAGAGTTTATTGCACAGGACAAAAACCATTTTAATCGAGAAAACTCTGTATAATCTTTTAGTACAAAAACTGTGGGGTTTTTTTTTTTTTGAGAAAGTTCCTACCGAATTCTTGAAATCCGAGAAATTTCCTTAGTAAATGGGTATTTGTATTTAGATATTCATAGTTTATGAATTACGTGACCGAATGAAAATTATAAATTTTGATATTTGGCTTTAGATAGTTTTAATTAATTCAATTCGTTTCTGATAGAGTATGAGGAATTTTTTGGGGATATCAATATCTGTTACGGTTTCAACCGCAAAATTTACGGCATTTTCGAATACTCCATAGCAACGGCAACGGTACTTGTAGTTTATTTTCTGTTTGGAAAGCCTTTGCAGTTGCTGTGCGTGCGTCAATTCGTTTCTGATAGAGTATGAGGAATTTTTTGGGGATATCAGTATCTGTTACGGTTTCAACCGCAAAATTTACGGCATTTTCGAATACTCCATAGCAACGGCAACGGTACTTGTAGTTT